>VYZR01071973.1:9837-76821 GCA_013400675.1 Oxylabes madagascariensis | reverse complement strand
ACTGGTGCTATTATACTTTATATACATTGAAATTGTTTATTGCTAAAATTAGCATTAAACTAAAAACCCCAAAAATTAAATAGAGAAAATAAATCCTTCTCCTAAGGCAACAAGGAATGTAGAAGGCGTGGGTCTTGGCACAGTTGAGGAAACACAGACAAGTCACTTTTTTTTTTTGCTNGTGCACCACTATTGCAGTATTTGGTCTGTCTCCAAAAACACACAACTGACTTCTTGCAGCTGAAGGTTACATTTGTAAAAAAATCAATTTATATGCTGAGATCTTGTGTCCATAATAGAGGCTGGTCACAAGAATAGGAAAAATTCAATTGAGGATTAAAGCTGGCTAAAGCATGATCTATATGCCTGAGAAATTATACTACTGAGCATTCCCTTACAGTCCAAAAAAAAAAAAAAAATCTGCAATGCTGGGCATTCCTACACCTGTGGGCACAGCGCAGAAATTTGGCATGAGGGTGAAAGCTGCAGCTGAGCCTTAGGGGTGGGTTCAGAGCAGGGTCAGACCACAGTGCCTTCCACAGTTCCTTTTCCAACACACATAAGCCCAGGGCTGCACTCAACGGAGGGGCTTCAAGCAGTGGCTTCTTGCCAGTTTATTCTGCTTAACTAAATTCTTTTGCAGCTGACTTTCTTCTCCTGCCAGAAATGGTAGAAGGGAATTGAAACAGAATAGAAAAGGAGCTGATCCCGAATACTGTGGCTTATTTTATTATTGTGGTTCATTGAAAGAGACAGAAAGCTTCAGTTTGGTTTCATTCTCCCTGCAGCGCACACACTTGCCCCACACCCCCAGTCCAAAACACTTTTTTATTATTTACAAGTGATGGAATGCACATCATAATTATCAGTTTGTTTGCTGGAGAGTTGACCTAGTTGAGTTGAAAAGTTTTCAACCTAGTTTTTCTTACACAGACAAGCAGAACCACCCTGGAATGTTTATGGAAAAATCTGGTGTATGGAAATGTTCTCACTGTAAACATTTTTCTACAAGAAACACCCAGATCAAAACTTTAGGCTTCCAAAAGATAAAACAGGCCCTCAGGGTAGCTGTTGTAAATCTGTGTGGTTAATTTTTGATGCAGGACTACAACCACGTTAACAGGCATCTTCACGGTTTAATGGGCATGGTGGGGTTCAGATGAAGGTAGGACTTGAACATCTCGGAGGTCTTTTCTGGTTCTATGAATTATGGTAATGAAGCAGTTATTTCTTGGAGTCAAAAATTAAAATATGGTGGCAGTATTTTTACTGCCCCCATAAAACATTTCTTCCCTCCTGCAAGGTGCAGCATTATTAAACATGTGTTTTCAAAACGCGAAGGTCATGAACACGGACTGAGCTGATGCTTTTGCCAGGATAAAAGTGATTCACCCCATTTAAAATTGATTACCACGTGCCTAAGAGCACATAGATACAAATCCGTAGTTTAGGATACAAGCAGACAGCGTTTCTCCAAAGGGAGAATTCCATAAGTTCAAAGCTTTGTCCAGCCAGCTGAACCAGGAACAGCTTTCTTCGCCTCATTGCTGTGTGCCATGTTTTATTCAAGCCACACTTGCACAGAACTTTCACTGTATTCCCTTGTTGTCTGAGATAATTTACTTTCAGCTTGATCTTGAGTAACTGGCCAGAGCTGGTTCTGTTCATCTGTGAAACAGAAGGTGTTACATCAGCGCTAAAAGTGCTTATGGAATGCAAACACTGGAAATACCACCAGAAATATGCATGCATGAGAGTATTAGCACTCTAATTTTCAGCTGCTGAACAACCCCACATGAGCTTTTCAGATATTTTGAGCAAGGGGAAGTTCTGCTGGCTTCCTAGCAAATTCCCAGGTGCGTACAAATGAGACAGGGTTAAACTATATTGCAGAATATATGAGTTGTCACTATTTTACAGTGAAGGAAAATTAAAATTGTAACAGCTCAGCATAATCTATGGGGAATTGGCTGGTGACACAGCTTTGTGGACTCCTTGTAGAGCTGCTTAAGGCAGTAGGTCTCTGCCCAATGCCTTGTTTGTTAAATCATGTATTTGGTTTTGGATTTCTTTTTGTTAATCTTTTAGCACAAACATGTGTTTTATTTACCTCAAGGGGTACCATGAAAATTCCCCAACAGTCCTTTTAATTTAATGTGATAAGAGAGGAGTGAAAAAACAGACTCGTATGATGCCAAATTTCTGCTATGGGTTTTGTTCTTTTTCTTTTTATTTCCTCTAGTAACTGAGAGAGAGAAGGTTTAGTTTAAATATTAGGCAGAACTCCTTCCCTGTGAGGGTGGGGAGGCCCTGACACAGATTGCCCAGAGAAGCTGTGGCTGCCCCTGGATCCCTGGAACCCTGTGGATCCCTGGAAGTGTCCAAGCCCAGGTTGGATGGGGCTTGGAGCACCCTGGGCTGGTGGAAGGTGTCCCTGCCAGGGCAGGGGGCAGCACTGGATGGGCTTCAAATTCCCTTCCATCCCAAACCCTTCTGTGATTCTTGATAATTTCTACTTCCACTGCCTTTCTTCCTCACTGCCCACATGGCAGCTCATTTTATTTCTCAGTACAAAAATTTGCTACCTCTTCTTCTCTTGTCCTTCTTTCTAATTTTCATCTGCTTTGGGTCTTATCATCAGACTCTTCATCTCCCTCCAGTAGCTCATCTTAGATTGTGGCTTTCTTTGAACTTTGATTCTGCCTTCGTTTCTCACAACAGAATATTTGGGGTCATGAAAATGTTCCTGGCAGCAGGGGGCACAAGCTCATCTTCATTGGGAAGAGAAACTGGAACCTATTTTTTCAGTTCATGGAGAGATACCTGTTTTACACAGTTCTATGTAATCCATGTTGGAAAAGAGGGAAATGAGCCCCTCTTGATTTTATAGAATTGTATCTAAACTGAAGTTCAGAAAAAATTTCCTGCAACTAAGCAAGAGTTTCATATGTAAAACAACTTTCAGTGATGCAGTTTTAAATAAATATTGAAAAAAAATTATACCATATTAAAAACAAACAAACAAACAAACAAACCCAACAACAACAACCGACCCTTCTTTTTTTCCCCAGAACTTTAAAATTCTGAACAAGATATTTCATTGTGAAATCCTAGTGGAAGCTCTTGAATGGGAGAGGGAGGAGCAAGAGATTTAGACACTGCAGCCAGGTTTCCAATTAATTCTGATAACGTTTGTTTTGGAGCTAGTTGCATTCCCTGGATGATCCTGGGGGACTACAAGGTGGTTTTCAGTATCTTTTTAGAGAACATTTAGCAGAGTGGAGTCTGGTCCTGCTGGTGAAGTCTGAAAACATTGTTCTGATGATGGAACTAGTGACTCGAGTTGCCCTGAGGTGATCATAAACCTTGATCCACACATCAGGGAGCAGAAACCTCCCCTGCATCCGTGCCCAATCTCTGTATTTTTGGGAGACTAACGTTTGCAAGTCTGCAAAGAGAGAACCCAACTTTACTCCTCAGACAACACAGAGGTTAAAAAAAAGCCCTTCCACTTCTGCACACTTAGATGTAAATCTCAGCCATAACCTGGCCTTGCTTGGCATAAGAATGGGGCTGTTTCACAGTTGATTTTCTTCTAAACCCAGGGACTTTACAATGAGTTGATCCCTACAGTTACATTTTAGAAGGTACTGCCAAAGGAAACGGCCTCAGCAATCATCCCAAATGATTTATGGGATGTTCAAATCCAACACGTCTCTCATTCACATTATGCCTTGATGCAGATCTGTCTAAGCAGAGTGTGTGCAAGCAAATTCATTCACATGCACTGTAATAAGGCTCCATATCCCTCCAGGAGCTTTTAAAAGATGAGGGATACTTATCCCATTTTTATTCATTGATCCATCCATTCTTGAAGCAAAAGATATTATATTTCATAGCTTCAGCCACAAGGACCTCCAGCCTTGCTGAGGAATTTTCTGAACCACTGACTCTAATTTCCATATTCTGGGGAGAACAGTAGAATGCATTAGATTAATATCTGAACTTAGTAAAGCATTTGATATCATAGTTCACAAGAATTATTCATGAAAATAATCTATCTTGGCTTGACTATGATCCTTTGGAGGAATTAATACTTAAAAATGCTTAAACGTGATTGTCTATGAGGATGTAGCTGACCTAGGGAGCAATCATATCAACCTCAGCCCACAGAATAAAAATAAAAATAATGTCATTTATGTAGTCCCTTATCCTACTCAAGGGAGGAAGTTTAGAGTCAGTAAAGTGTTTGAAAAGTGCTTTGCTATAAGTGACTGGGATATTTTGGCTGCCATTCTGCTTTTCAGTAGTATCCATTTTAGGCTTACTTGCATATAAATACTCCCTGGCTTATTTTCCCTAAGAGGCCTCTGGGTGCATTTCATCAATTAAAAGGATATGTTATAAACCATTAACAATACTCTGCCAACAACTGGCAACACTTACTCAAAGCCCAACTAAATTAAAACTGCCGTGGTGCCACAAGTGAAGAGCAAACACCACCCACATTTTTTTACAAGACTTTGTTCCTCCATTAGCCTTTGGAGAAAGAGAGACCAGCAGAGGCCACTCTGATGGGCATTGATAAGTGCTTGGGTGAAATACAAACGCCATGGAAGTGTTAGATGGTTCGATTTTGTAGAGCAGAAAGAAGCAAGGATGGACTTAGATACTTGATTTGCTCCGACCTTGAAATACAAATGTTATGACCCCTGAGAATTATTTATTTATACCTAGTTGCTAGCTTTTAGGTTTTCCAGCTTTTGTCCATAGTGGTGGAGAGAAAGGCATTCATAGCCATGAGTTTAATCATTTTCAGGACCTTCTTTTTGCCGAGAATTTCCTATTCCCAGAGTCACCTTTCCCCAAAATTCCCTATAGCCCATGTACAAGCTGGAGAATTCTGAACTTGAAACTGAAAATTAAGGCTGAGGGTGAATTTGCCTTTTCCTGAGGCAATGGAGTTTGATGCTTTCTAGGCTATTTTAGTGATTGAGATAAATATTGTGCAACTTGTGCCTTGAAGATGGTAGGAACTATCAATTTAATGAGCAGTTGCACTTGCTAAAATGCTTTACTCAATTTTTTGTGTGTGTGCCATGATCAAGTACAACATCAGGGTCACTAAACTGTATCTTTATACTTTAATTGCATACCCACATGTGTGATTGACTAAAAAATTGATAAATTGCATCTCACAGAAAACAAATGGCATTAAAAAAATGCTCTAGATCAGATTGTCTGTTTGTCGCCTTATTTCCCCTGCAGCAAAACTCTGCACAGCCCTGGCAGCGAGGATACAAGGTCAGTGGAGATGCTGACATTTAATGCCTGTAGTAAACATTTCAGCATACAGAAAGCAATTATTTACAGCTTAAGCAGTGAGAAATTACAAAGCTTGTCTTTAGACCTTGTGGCTTCTTGGCTGGTATTTGCAGAGGTGATGTATACACAAAAGGAGTTCTTTACTGCTGTATTTTCTTTACTGTATTGTCTCTAGATGTTATTGTGCTGAACTTTCTGAAGGCTAATAGCTCACAAAACACAATAAAAAGTGGTTATTTAGCAATACTTCCATGGGTATAATACTTTTCCTTTTTACCCTCTAATGCACCTTTTTAATAACTTCCAACTGAAAATACTGCTGTTATTTCCTAGGAGCTCTTCGCCTTTACTAAATCACCAGTAGGTATTGTTGTTTTTACAAACCTTCTCACAAAAACAGCCTGTAAAATATTATTATTTCAAGTAGCAGTTTGCAGAACAGAGCAGTCCTTGTACTGAGCAGAAGTCATGCAGTAGAATGCAAATTTCTTATTCTTTTGAATTGTAGGGTTTTTTTAGAAGCTGACATAGTTTTTTTTTAATGTGAGTCGTGTGTGCTGTAGTAATGTTTTATAATGCCTGCTGTGTTATGTGTATCTCACAATTAGAAAATCACACTTTTAAAATTTTTAATGCACTTAAGTAATACATTCTTTATGAAATCTGAATTTAAAAGTAATTTTCTATACAAAATCAAATTATTATTGTTTATTATGCACTGCTATTATTGTGTATTTTAATCCATGATATCATGGCAAGTACCAAATATGAGTAAAATGTGAATTTAAAACTGTAGCAGACTGTACAAGGAAAAAGACACAAAGGATAAACGACAACAGAAATAACAAGTTGAGCACAGCAGGGATGTTGTGTGGTTGCATTGTCTGAGAACCAGGCAGCTTGATACAGGCTGTTAAAATACGACACAAGAAAACAGGAATTAGGGGGAACTAAAACTTTTTCTATGTAAGAACGTGGTATATAAAAAAAAAAAAAAAAGCAAGAAGGATTGGGAAAGCCAGGAAATTTGTGGCTCTCTTAAACACTCCATGTTAAATTCTCATTCTAAGTTTGGGGATTTTTTAGCTTTGTGGTTGTTGGGCTTTTGCTGGCCACTCTCACAGTCCCCCTCCTTAACAGGATGTGAGAATGGCATGAAAAAGCTCATGGGTTGAGATACAGATTGGGAGACCACATACCTACTACCAGGCTAAATAAGGATCATTAATTTAGTTTATTGCCAATTGAAATAGAGTAGGAAAGTGAAAACCAGAGACAAGAACTCTGAGACAGTTTTTTGAGAATATTTTACTTTTTTGTTTTTCAAAAAAACTGGGAATAATTCTTATGTGTGGTCTGTTCCGTTCCTTTTTTTTCTTTTCTCTCTGTCAAACAACTCCACCATCCAAAAAAAAAAAAAAAAAAAACCCTTCAACTGTTCCTTTCTTCCCAGCTCTTGAAAATTCTTGAGCAACCACAGTTGTTGGCTTTTCCCTTTGGGGAAACATCAGAGTTATCACCCTTCAGCTTAAAGCAAGACAATCTGTAAGTCTAGAAAAAAACTGAACTGCCCTTGGCAACTGTACATGGAATCAGGCTCGGCTTCCCTGGGATGGGTGCCCCAAATAGTCACCTTGGGCCTCCAGTTAGCATCTGAGATGCACAAGACAGGCAATTTAGGTAAGGAAATAAAATATGCAAGCTCCTGTAAAGATGTTGTGAACAACTTTTAGTGCAGGTGCTTGACTCAGCCACACTCTTGTAGCTCGCAATACACTCTACTCCTCCAAGAGTTACGAGCTTCTTCCTCATATTTATTTGTGTGTGGAGTTATAAATTTCTGATCTTGTTTCTTGCTTCTGGGATAAATTTTTCTCCCTGTGCATTCTTATTCACGCAGGCTTCCATTTGATCCTGCTATAAGGTTCTTTCCTCCTTTCCATGTGCTCAAAAATTGTAGCCGCACCGGTTTCCGTGCTGGTGGAATTATGCAGCTGCTTAACACTCCTGTCTTCCTTGTGCTCATTCTCCCTCCTGGTGTAATCCTGGGGACAGGAGTTATGGGACTGGAGTCTCTTAAATCACCAGGGTTAACACAGGCACAGTTTGCGCTCCCTGCAGCCCGAGATCCAAAGGCAAAGGGCACTCTGGGGCTGGGCGTGCTCCTGTCTGGTGGGGCTGCTCGGGGCAGGGGGTGGCTGTAGCTCTGCATCTGATGGACACAAACCACCTTTCATGCTGCGTTTGGAGCTTTGTGGAAGTGCAGCTTTTTCAGCTGCCGCCTAAAAAACCCAACCAACAAATGGAGCAAATTATTTCCACTGCCTGTAATTATGTGTAAGCATTCCTAGAAAGTTGTCTTAAAACGCATCCAGTGTGACCTACAGATTGTTTTTAATTTTCCTGCTGCAGTGGACACTTCACTGTGCCATCCTTCATTCAGTTGGCTAAAAAGGATGGAAATAATGCTTTCAGATAAACAAAGATGCAATTTTACCCTCCACCTCTCTCTTCCTGCCCTTGTTTTTTTTCCCTTTTGAGAATAAGCCAATCCTATCTGTCAAGGTCACGCACTGGGAAGTACCAAATGCAGGTGCCAGGAGCTGTCCAGCAGTCTGGAAGCATTTATTTGTGCCTCAGACAAATTATTCATTTAGTCCTCAGGCTGTTTAGCTCTCTGCATCCTGACATTTTCAAATGACAGTAGTAAAAATGAATGTGGTGAGTGGAGTTGTAGCTACTGGTTTATGTACTGCTTGAACAGGGGTTAATGAACCCCTTTTCTACCTTGTGAGGTTACAAAGTAAAGCAAAGAAAAGGCTCGTGGGGCTGGAAAGACCCTGAATAACATCAACATCATAAAGAAATTCCTGAAGTAGCATCGGTTCTATCTTCTGAGCTAAATTTGATAGCTCAGAATTTGATAGTACACCTCCTCCAGTGTTAGGAGAGGCACATCCAAAACAGGATTAAAGGACACCAAGGAGAGGCAAAAGTGGAGGAGGACTTGCTGCAACTGTCCTGTAGTAAACCTAAAAGAAAACCTTTGACTAAAATCCATGTCCAGTGCCACCATAAGAAGTACTAATCTTAAAAAAATCTACAACATTAAGAATTAAAAAATTACTAGGATGAGGAAAGGAAGAAAAGATCCTGGGAGAAAGATTCTCCACTAGTTGTCATACTGATTTTTTTTTTACCCCACGTAACCAACACCACAAGCTTCAGAGCACCCGGTGCACCAGCAACACAGATACCTCTTGTAAACCAAAAGTGGTTTTATGAGATTCAAATCAATTTGGAACTGAAAAAGTTTGTTAATGCTAAATAGTTTTGACTGTCAGGACACATTCAGGATCAATGTTGGTAATGCAATGGATAAACAACAGCAATAAATAAACAAGTAATAAATATACACCCCTAATTTCCTGGTACTCTTCTACAGCTGGTCAAGGGACCTTTAATCTGGCACAAACAGACAGAAATATGCTCCTGTGCCTCAGCAAAAAGTGAAATAGCATCTACGGAAAGGAATGAGTGCTTGGGAGGAAAGGGCAGCCAAAGTAATAAATAATAACATTGTGATTGCTGGATCTGGAGAATAAAAAACAAGCCCCTGCAATAAAAAACATATTCAAGAGAGCAAATCAGAAAACAAGTTTTAGGAGTTTATCCTGAATTTTTATATAAAATAAAAAGAATCTTAAAATAGAAAATATCTAAAACTTCAAGGAAAAATTGAGCAAATGAAAGGGGAACCCTGCAGGGTTACATGTATGAAGAGGCAGAGAAATAACATTATTTAAATCATCCCTTAATACCAGACTTACAAGGATGTGGGGGATTTCGCCTCTTGAAAACAAGGGTAAAATAATGCATGTATAGAAAAATTTGGTATTGTTACTATGGTAAACAGAAATCAATCAAAGCTTACATGTCCTATTTGTTAGACATATAGAAAGAGAAGTCCCTACTACTCAAACCGGACCCCCCCCCCAAATAAAAAGCTCTTTTAAACCTATATCTGTTTGATCCTTGCTTTTAGATTCCCTAGATTTTTTTTTCAGTTCATAAAACCTTTTGCACCTTGCACACAGGTGACTGAGCAATTATTTGTATCTCTAAGCTCCTATAAAGCTTGTACAAGGACTGAAAAAAAATTATTTATGTGCCTAGGGAAACATAGTGGTAGTCAGAGAAAAGTGACTTTACATGCAGTCTGCATGGGTTATAAAGGAATTTCAGTGTTTTACTCTAAAAAGCAGAGATAAAGGATGATCTTTTCTAAATATGATAAAACATATATTTTTAGCTTCTTTGTGAAAAAATTCCCAGAAAAATATCAGGAGGTGCCATTTTCCTACACCGTCATTCACATTGTAAATGATGAAAGTGGTTTTTTAAGGAAAATACTGAGACTTTTTCAATGAAATCTCAATCTGTTGAAATTCTGTAGGAACACTGGGCTTCAGGATGCAGGAGTGGTCCTCTTCCTCCTTGGTGGCCACCCTGCTGGCTCAGCACCTATTCCAGGGGTGCAGCAACACTTGCACAACTGGGCACAAAACCTCCCAGACCCCTTTTTGAGCCCCTTCTCACCAGTTCCCCGTGTTGGTTTTACCTCCAGTTCCATATTCTCTCCTTCTCTGTCCTGGGCTCCCTCTAAACAGATCTATTTATTATTTCACTATCTATTATTTCACTTGTCCCTGGTTTCTTTTTCCCCACAGAAGTCATTTTTCCTATCTCAGCACACAAATTTAGAATGTTTGACAGCATTTCCAGGGCAATCCTGGCATTGCTGACACAGTTCCCTGGGTGAGCTGGCCTTTCAGATTGTCTCCACAAAAAGTCTCCAGTGCTTCCTTCCAAATATTTCTAAAAAGTGTCTTTCTCTCCCATAAATCCCATTAAACACCTAAAAATCTGGCCATTCCTAACAGCACTGTCTGTAATTTTTTTCTTATCACCGTGCTCTTTGTTGCATTCAGGAATTCCGCATGTCATTCCTGGTGGTTTCCCAGAGTCTGTTCACTTCTCAGGTCAGGGCTTAGTCCTTTACCTGTGTGCCCAATTCTCTAGACTCTCTGAAAATCTCAAGTTAAAAGAAAAATAAAATTAGAACAAAAATTGAAAACTAAAATCATTGTTAAATTTTAGTATATTTTTTCCTTTATTGCATAGTATTACACTTACCAAAATATTTAATAAGTCTAATTTGATAATAAAGTTGCCAGAAAATGTTTTGATAATTCCAGTTTGATTTTCATCTTTGTTACATCCTCATACTACACGAAACCTCAGAAGAAATTGCTACACCAGGAGGCTGGGAAAAACATGTCTCCCAAGGGTATAATCCAAAAGTTACAAAAAAAATTCATTAATCCAGTAAAATATTGATCATGTTACATGTAACTGCCATCATATACAATCCATACATGACAAACTGATTTAAAAATGGAAAAAGCCCTCCTTGTGTGCTCTCCACCACGGCTGACACGGCAATAATACCAAAGTACATTATTAGACCTTGCAGCTAAATGTGATATTCCAGTGGTTCTACAAAAGCCACACACTTTGGCACAGCAGGAAAAACTGGACACATGGCTCCCCAAAATTTGTTCTGTCACATCAATGCCAAAGAGCCAACGACCTCAACGTGACCAAACACCCGATCAAAAAGGCTCAAACGTACAAGCTGCAACTTCACAGACACTGCACAATCAATAATTTGAAAACCACATATCTAACCTTCAAGATGAACCTGGAGAGGCAACGTCTTTGAGCTTCTTGAATTCCCCCAAGGACAGTGCTGGATTAATGAGCACACCATGCCCTGTGGCTTGTCGCCTCTCAGCAGCAGTGGTTGAGCCATTGGCTGGCAAAACATTCCCTGTCATCCCAGCAATCTGCAGATGCTGTTCCTTTGACCTCACAGAAACCTGTGTATGCTGATGATCCCATCAAGAACAGGTGCTGAGCCAGGAGTTTAATGCAGTCACCTCCATCCTGCACAGGGAGGGATCCCTTCACCTTCGTGCACGCTGCCAGGGACACACACCAGTCTTCCTTGGTGTTCAAATGTCCCTGACGTGCCCTACATACCCATCACAGGAGGTTTTGCACTGAGCTGATAGCCAGTAACTTCACAAGTGCCTGGTACGTGGGTGAAAGTTGGAAATATTCAACCACCTCAGAAGATTTTGCCTTGAATTTTCCCCAGCAAGCTCAGGAAATGGGAATATTGGTCTCTTGTTTCCTCAGGCTGTCAGATCAACTGGCATGAACTGCCCTGACAAACCCTGAGCTTTGGCTGGTGTCCCTGTGGGGTCCTGCACCTTGATGCACAAACAGCAAGCCAAGCCTCACCAGAGCTGGTTTTAACAATATTTCAGCAAATAAAAGCTGTTGAACTCCACACCATAGAAAGGAGGTCTGGACTTTTGAAAAGCTCCAAATCTGGGTTCTGCTCAGGTGCCTTTGGCCTGGCAGTAAACTCAGAAAGAGTGAAATGCCAAATCCCTAACATGAGAAACATGTTGCTACCACGTGAATGCTGTCCAGATGGTGACCATCCCTCTACCTGTGCTTTAGCCAATTTGTATCTGTGTATGCAGCTTTGACAGCTATTAAGTTCTCTTGGTTTTAACACTGGTTTTGGAATGCATTTAATTTTCATACTAAGAGACCCAAATTGCTGATGTGGGATGGAATCCAAAACGCACTGAACTGAGCAGAAAAAAAAAATCACAGCCTGACTGCATCTTGGAACTAGTAATTAGTGACTGAAACTTTTCTATAGCTGGCATCACACTCTTTAATAAATTTAGTAGAGTGTTGAAAGGCAAGACAGGGACAGAACTGCATTGCCATGTGTGTGATTCTTCTCCATTTATTGTCTTGGCTTATTGGGACTAAACATGATTGAATGTGAGGTGGAAGGGATTCTGGTAGGATAGCCTGGTTCAGACAGCTCATCACAGCAGGCAGTTTAACATCAATACACTGTGCAAATAAACACCTTTGTAAATGGGAAACAACCACATTTCTAGTCTTTTTGTACTCCAGGGCCTCAGTTGACAGGCAGCATTTTGGCTTCCTTGACGTGGAGTGATTCATGCAGTGCAGCTATACTGCTGCTCATAACCAGGATGGTGCTTTTAAAAGGTGCCCAATTCTGCAAAGTCTCTGTTTTCACAGCCCCAGGAACCGATAAAGGCTGCTGACAGTCATTTGCTGTATTTTTTGTGTTATCAAGTTGAAATATAGAGTCACAGAATCATAGGATCACGGACTGCTTTGGGTGGGAAGGGACCTTAAAGCCCATCCAGTGCCACCTCCTGCCACGGGCAGGGACACCTTCCACCAGCCCAGGACCCTCACAGGAAAAAATGTCTTCCTTGGAGCCTTCTCTTCTCCAAGCTGAACAGCCCCAACTCAGCCTGTGTCCATAGCAGAAATGCTCCAACCTCTCCTATAATTTTTTTTAATATCATAAATAATTTTAATTTTTTAATGCTTGTGCACAGCATATCCTGGTTCAAAGTATTACCACGTATATTGCAGGCTAACGGGCAAAGCTCCCCAGATTTCTTGGCCAAGTGGTATAAATCAGTTCTCTGAGTCACTGGGTGAGCTGGCACTTGGAGGACTTTGGATCTCTCAGGCCAGGCCAGGCTTGCTTTAGTTTTCTGTATAAAATCCATTTCAATTAAAAGCCTTGCTGACAGTAGCACCATTATACAATCTGGGAAGAGTCATTCCATGCTGATAAAATTGGATTTCTTTGTCACAGTCTTTCGGACTTTATCCCCACAATGTGTAGCAATTTTGCGCTGAAAAAAAAAAAAAGAAAAAAGAAAGAAAAAAAGAAAGAAAGTTTTTTAATCCACAGCGGTTATTGCAATTACAAATAGTGCTCACGAAACTGAATTCATAATTCTCCAAAGCATCACAGGGCCATTCAGCCACAGCACAGCTGGGGAAGAGTGCTGAAGAAGCTGAACAAAATAACTGATTGGGGTGATCACAGTGGGAGCGGTTTAATGCTGCCTGACACCCGGCAGAAATCATCCACTTCCACCCCCTCAGGGCTGGCTGGGAAGTCACAGCACAAACCACTCAGCTCTCATTGAGGACTGATGTTTATACACATAGCTTCCTAGAAGGTATATTAATATAATTATAATAATTAATGAGCAGATATTTTCCTCTTCAACATCTGCACATTGAGCCCAGGAGCGGGACGTGGAGAGTCTGTGAGGAGATACCCAGATATCGCTGCCCGTGTGTCCTCTGGGGCCTGGAGGTCTGGAAATGGCAGCAAAGTCTGTGCTGAAGCTAAAGGAATACAGATGGAAGAGTGGCAGGTTTGGGTACTTGACTAAATCTTGTAGCTATTTGTGGCCATTCCTGGAATACTGATCTCACAACTGTGAGTATGTTCTCTGCAATATCATAGAATCATGGGATGGTTTGGAAGGGACCCTAAAGCCCATCCAGTGCCACCCCTGCCATGGGCAGGGACACCTTCCATTATCCCAGGTTGCTCCAAGCCCCATCCAGCCTGGCCTTGGACACTTCCAGGGATCCAGGGGCAGCCACAGCTTCTCTGGGCGCCCTGTGCCAGGGCCTCCCCACCCTCACAGGGAAGAATTTTTTCCTAATATCCCATCTAAAACTGCCTCTTGCAGCTCAAAGCCATTCCCCCTTCTCCTGTCCCTCCAAGCCCTTGCCCAAAGATCTCCAGCTCCCCTGGAGCCCTCTTAGGCACTGGAGGGCCTCAATGGCTCTACCCCAGAATCCTCTCTCCTTCAAACTGCTCCATCACAACTCTCCCAGCCTTTTCTCATAGCAGAGGTGTTCCATCATTTCACAGTCATGGATGCCCATGCTAGTAGGGTTAGTTTTACACCTGTGCATGAAGAATCTCCTTTGCTTCAAGGAACCCAGAATCAAAATACGCTTCTAAGCACAAAATAAGCATTCATTACGATTTCTCTTACCTAACTGGTCCTTAGGAGAGCAAGGTGGGAGCAAACAGGCCCTGCTGATGCTTCACCCAGCAAACAAACTCTGGGGGATGAGCTACCTTGTAAATTCCATTTTTGAAGAATTTTTCACTTCTTCCATACATGAAACTGTAAGCAGGGGCAGTGAGGAAATGTGTATAACTTCTGAGAAGTACCAATTGTATGTTGCTTTCTAAAGCAAGTAATTGAAAACTTTGAGGATTAGTATGCAATGTGCAGAAGATGTTGAAGAGGGAAATATGTGCTTATTAATTATTATGATTATATTACTAAACCCTCTACGAAGTTATATGTATAAATATTAATCAGTATTTTTTATTTAATAGGATTATTTCTCTTTCTCTCATAACCTTATCTGGAAATGCAAACTGACAAAATGGAAAAGGAAAAGACCAATTAGATGGGGAAAAAATGCATTGCCATCCAAACACTGAGTCATTTCTTCATTAATGAGCTTCTCAGCTCACCTCGTCTCCCTGCTACTCCCACAAGTTCAGTTTAAGCTTTTTCAGAGTAGCAGAAGTTATTCAAGCTCTGATTAATCAACAGCAAACATAAAAACACAGGTCAGAACCTTGAGTATCTCTGAACCATACACTCCACATAAGCATAGCAATGCAACTAAAAATAAAATTTTTTTGGATCATAGCAGATATCTAAAAGTTTTCTGTTTCTCTGAAGAGTTACAGAGACTTGAGCTCATATTCCAGGCGTTTCGAACATTTGAAGGACTCTGAAAGCAGCCACACTTTTATAAAATGAAAACTTGCACAGAAATGATGCTGGGATGATTTTCCCCTTTTTTCTGGCTGTGCCACAGCCCTGGCTGAACATGAGCTGTGCATACGTGTGAACACACAAGCATCTGTGTCACAGAGCCCCCAGCCCGCTGTGCAATAACCTTCATCTCTCAATACAAGTACTTTAAAGTGCTTTTCTGAGCACTTTTTGCTACTTTGAGTCTTTTTTAGCTTACTGCAAAACTTGTTAGCATTGGTATTGAGTTTGGTGAGGCTAGAAACCACCTCTCTTCTCTTGGATATATGGGGGATCAGGGTCACACGGATTCAGCTGTCTGGTTTGATCGAGGTTTCCACACTGAAGTCGTGCTATTTGGGTTCAATGTCACAAAAACACCGGTTCTGTTTTTCCCCACAGACATCGTGAAAACCTTGGCGTTACCAAGCAAAATACCCCCCACAACAGCTCACCAAACATGCTCTCCAAACAGGCAAGGCATATTTGTGTCCTCCAACCTTGGAACACACTTTTCCCCTTTTTCATTTTTAGTTTTTGAATCGGCGTTAGCAATGGTGGAACTATCAGATGCTCTCCCCAGCCATAGTGGTGTTAAGAGGAAGGAATGAAATGAGAATGAGAGAAAAAAAACCCTTTTTGGAAAGAGTTATTTAGTTGACTCTGCCCTCCATCCCTATCTATGACTATAGCATGCCAGGAATATGTGTATAGACAGTCCATGTGCATATTGCCAGCAGCGAAAGTCAAACTGAAGACTATTGACAGTGGCACTTTCACCATCCGAACTTTTTAGACCTAAAGGAAAAAATAAACACCTGCTAGGATGGAATTTCAGACAGGTACAGGACACCTGGGTCCATGTTTGTGCCTGCCAGTGGTCCCCTGAATGGTCATGGTCACTTCCCTTATTAGTATCTCACCTTTTATGAAGTGTGAGGTGGTGGTGTGACAAATACTGAATGGATTTGCCAAACAAGAATAGAAGCAGTTAAGGATGTGGGAGGAAGGTCAGGATTGATGCTCACATTTGTGCTGAGGGGTTGTCTCATTCAATACTCACTGATTTCTTAGTAACTGAACTTGGAAACTGTTCCTGGTATCTGGTATAACATTTCCAAAAACATACATTAAACTTGTCAGCATCTCAACTCTGCAGAAGGAGAGTGACGTAATTATAAGAACACAGTTTTTATGAAAGAATATATCCCACCTGATATATCCTGCATAATTTCAAAAGCACCAGCTTTTCTGCTCCAGTATGTCAGCATTTCCATTGAAACCCTCATTTTAATAGGAATACTGTTCATCTGCAAAAAGTGTGTTCTAAGCAGAAAACAGGAACATCCAGGATCAAATTGCCATACACTTAAAGCAGTATTAATGATTTTAAAGAGAGTCACTTGCCTCTTTTTGAAAACACAACCATCAAGAATTTCAGTTTAATTTTTGAGGATTTGTTAAATCTTGGCTGGAATTCCAGATGGGCCTTAAACCTCTTTTTAGAGAAATATCTGCTACCAGGGGAAGGAATGGGCTTGGGGAAAAGATTTATTAGACCTGTTCAATGTTGTTAACACAAATCAGGAAATAGTGGCAGTCTGAAAATGCAGGATTTCCAGGGGGGAGGGGAAAATCCCCAAAATACAACCTAGAAAAAAGAATGAAGATAATTGGCTCTGATCCTAAGATGCCACTGGGAATTTCCAAATGGGCCCCAGGGGGTGTAGGAACACTGATCTTCAAAGGAAGTGCACACAGGGCTGTTACAAATTGTGTAAGGTCTGATAAGGAAGTTACACGGTCTGATAAGGCAATTACCTGGGAAAATACTGTCCTTAAATCCAAAGCAATCCAGAAAGGCACTCTCAGGCAGAATTGGCCGTGCACTTTGGCCCATCTCCATGCGCTCCTGAGCAGGATGGGAGCAGGAGGGGGGGCTTGGTTCTGATTCTGGCATGCAGGACCGTATAGACATTACAGATTAATTCATTGCACCTCGTGATTTCCAGCATGTGGCTGCCCTAGAAAGTGCGAATATCACAGTTGTACATGGCAGGCTTCGCTCTAAACTCTCACATACTTGAGTGCTGGAGAGTCATGATGGCATGGAAGGCCAGAGGAGCTGGGAGATGAGGCAGCATCTCCAGCTGCACCTTGGTGTCCCTGGATCTGTGTGATCCCGACCTGTGCGGGCTCCACCTTTGACCATGAAGCCAAGAATCACCTTGTGCACGGAATGGTAATGCTTCAGACCCATCCCAGCTTGTTTCTCAGCACAAGCTTGCCCATACCTGAGGTATGCACTTCAGAAACATATTTTCCCTTAGCTACAGCCACCCAAGAACAAGGGCTATGATTGCAAATTTAGTGATTTCTTTAGCAGGAACTTTTCTCTAAAATGTACCCGTTAAGCATCTTTCCTGTGATTTGTAGCAGCTGTTGTGTCTCCATGCCAACTGATGGGGAAATGGGGGAAGGACGCGCTCAAAGTCATCTCCGAGCTCTGCAATATCTTATGAAGAAAAGCTCGTGATTATAATGAGAAAAGTAATTCCTCACCATGAAAGCTGACTGAGAGCAAATGAAGAAGTCAAGTAAAGAAAACCTGAGTAGGATTATCACCCTACATGAAAAAGGTAGAATTGCTTTGGAGATGAGATCTTCCTCTTGCCTCCTGAGATCAGCTCCTGGGAAGGGCTGAGAATTGGCTGTTGTGAGTAATCTTTGTGCCAGTGCTTGTGGGGTGAGAAAAGGCACGAGCAAATTTCCTTGCTTGATAAATCCAAGCCTTTTACCTGAGGAGAGCAGTTAACTTTTGTCAGAAGTATGTGTGTAATTGCCTCAGTGCTGAGGAGGGTGGGAACTGAGGCAATAACACACAATAAAACTGAGTCCTAATGGCAAGAGAGAGCAAGAAACTCTTCAATGTCTCCATGAACGCACGAGTATTTCAGAAATGCAATAAATAAAACACAAACTTCTCTGCCAAACTAGAAGTACAGTGACAAGATAGACGGAGAGAGCAAAACAAACCTGGGGGAGGACGGGCTCACATTGAAGCAATGACAGAGCTGCTGCATATGCAGCAATCTCAGCACTTTCTCAGCTGTGTCGCTGTTGTTATCCCAGACAATGCATTTAAGTATTTGCTGCAATGCTATTTAGCAGATGATAATGAAATAGCGGGCAAATGTACGTGAAAGAAGATGGGAATATCTTGTGCCTCCTCACAGGGAAGCCATCAAGCATAGAAACAGGGGAATGACACGCGGAGCACTTGGAGGAAGGCGAATGCTCTTCGCTGCTTTCTGCCGTAAATTGGGCACTGGGGAGAAAGGACAGAAGTTCCACTGAAGTGTAGCAGAGGGTAACGCTTGCCACCACGTGTCACCACCGCACTCGGGGAATGCGGGGGCATGAGCTGCGAGAGGCACCAGTTTCAGAAATTTATCAGCAGCCACTTTCTACTGCAGAGCAAAATAATGATAAATAAGAAAACGTTAAAGGCAAAGAATGATGTCTCTCTCATTTCAGCTTCGAACAACCCCAGGCATGTATCTTCTTTTTCACTCCTCTCTGTAGTCTTTGCACAAGGTCTGGAAGACTGAGTAAATCTAAAATATTTTTGTGAACAGATGTACTGACAAAGGACAGGGTTTGAATTTCTAACTTTAATGGCAGACATGGATGTAATTGGTTATATCAAATACCTGCTGAAAGAATTGCCTACACCAATGGATTTTTGCTACATTAAAGTCATCCTGAATTTTTTATTCACTCCCTAAGCTGAATTTACAGAATAACGAAATAGATGTACACACAGAACATGCAGGTAATGTAATTGTGATGCGAGGTGGACGCAATTGAATGAACTTCACTATGGCCTACAAGTTATCTCAGCTTTGCAATTTGAGGTTAATGTGACTGATGCATTCAGACTAATGGCAGTTTGAGGGGTTTTCTTTTTCTTCTTCTCAATGTCAAAATATGTCCAGTATAATTTTATCCATTTTACATGAAATTGGATGTGCCTCTCCTTTACCATTCAGAAGCTGTTGGACATCTTTAACTCAGAAATTACGAGTCAATAACTTTGCACATCCTTCCCTCAAAACAAAGCTCTTCTGATGCTTTGTGTATGTAAAAATTGACTGCTCTCTACAAAATGGAAATAAGGAAAGGCAAGTTTTTCTGACTGGTAGGTTTTCGCATTGTCAGGGAGCTCCAGAGGACGTTTTGACCAAACTCTTCTTACTTTTATCTACTTACAGTACTGCTTAAGAAGAGGTGTGAGTAGTACTGAGAAATCCTTCCAACAATGCACAGTTCAGATTGCAGTGAAGAAACGTCCAGATTAACTGGCAATGACCTTTCTGAGTCAACATTCCTGTACTTTGAAATTAGAGCATTTCTAGTTCTGCCTTTTTGCCTTTGATTCTGACCTGGTACAGCTGGAACTAAATATAGATGTGTGAGGTAAAACCCATGATCACTGTGCTTCAAATGTGTCTTTCAGCTTGCTTGCTACAGGCCTTAAAATTTGTGTCATTCACCAGTAGTCAGTGGGCAATAATCGCCTCTCCTCAGATTAATTTATGATAACAACACTTTCATTTGGGAATGTGTTTTATTTAACACCCTTCTTTTTATGAGAGACAATTTCCTATCATACACATGTCTTGTAGATGCATATTTTATCACTTTATGGTAGTGGCACAATGTGAAATTAAACAGAAAAATATTTCACTTTCACTTATCAGTACTTATTTCATTTATTAATAGAATAAATTTCAGTTGCAACTCGCTGTGGTGTCTAACTTTAAGTAATAAACCTTGCTAATAATACAGATTAAGGTACTGGGACACTGCTAAAATATAAACAAAGAAGAACAAATCATATCTGAAACCAACAAGGCTGACATATCCAGACGGTAAAAGTCATTAGTTAGTTTTTTAAAGTCATCTGAGGTTTTGGTTGATAAAGTAAAAATTTAACATTTGTGTTCTGAAAATTGATTAACAAATAGATACACAAGTCTCATCACAGAAAATGAAGCTGTTGGTTAAAGTCAAATTTCTTATGTACTTCAGATTTAAAAAAAAGATCATCTAATATACTCTCCTCTAAAAGGAAAAACTGGAGTCACATCCAGTAATGAATGGGGTATGGCTTTGGCTCTTGTCCAGTTATCCAGAAATTCTCATAGATCAACAGGAATAGACAAGTGAGCCAAACCCAATGAAGCTAATTTTAGCTGGCTGAAACCAACACCATCTGGATTTCTGGCCTTGGTGACTTTCTATTGATCCAATTCTTCCAGAATGACTTGATGCCAAATGCAGAAGGAAGCTTTCCAGGTTCATAGTGTGCAATGGGAAGGTTCTGGTATCATCTCCTTTGAGGGTTTCAGATGCCGTAACCGTTTTTTTTTGGTTTGTTTTTTTCATTTGATTGAGCAGCCTTATTTTTCTGTGTATAGCAGGTAAACATTAGTATCCATTTCCTTGCACAGTTCAAGAAAAGATATATATCAATTTAAATTATTTTCCCTCTGAAGCCACAGAAACAGTTTGAAGTGGACAGATGAGCACGTTTCCCATGTGGTTAAGCTCATCTATACATCTGCTTGCTTATCCCACTTATGTTAATCCAATCAAAGGAGATTCATGCAGTCATCCCAGTTAATGGGCACTCTGGGTGTGGTGTCAGTTAGATACAATGAATTATCCCCAGTACAAAATACAAGGCAAATATTCTTGCTGCATTCAAACATTGAATAAACCACAAAAATAATCTGCTACTGGACATGCTGTGAACTAAAGGAATTCAAATTGATTAGACATTGATTGTGAATAATTTACTCAAATACATAGTTTTAAATCAGTTTTAAGACCAGAGGGCTAAAATTGTGGGTTAAAATTTTGTGGCTTTATTTTCTGTCTCTTCATTTACTTCAGTGGGGTTTGTATTGAGCTCTCACAGAGTAGACTTATATCAGACATGACAAAACTTAGGGTCAGCTTTACAGTTTTTAATAATGGTAATTATAATGTTAGCATTTGATATGAAAAATAATTTGCATTTACTAACTTCTTTTCTCTGTTCAAATCTCTAAATATAGCAAACATGATGCTCTAACCCCTTGGGACTATTAGCTTTTCTGACAGACCTTGGTTTTAATTTATTTACAGAGCAGTAGGATTGTCAGCAGAGCTCACTAATGGCATTATTTGTCCTCAGTGTAGGTATTTTAGTGTACCATTAAATTACATCTCTTACACATGCTACATAAACCCCAAACACAGATATACACTTATTTAGACCTACTACAAATTAATAAATAGGCCCTTTTAGATTTTTTTTTTTTTTTTAGTGACTGTGTCTATTCAGGATGAGAACAGTTCAGCTGCTGGTTTTTAATCAGTGTTGGGTAACTTTGCTTTTGCATTTCATGTTCCAGTGTCACAACTGCTTGCCAATGGTATCAGAGAGGCTGGAATCCTAGAGATCAAAATATTCTTGCACAACATCGCAACATCAGAGTCCTGAGTATGTTTATGAGACACTTGATAAGCCCAGAAAGTTGCCTTTCTTTGATGTTGGTATAAACACCAACTTCTGCCTCATTATTGAGGACACCTCCCAGGGCGAGGCCTCCAGGGGCTCATGGCAAATTTGCATAACTCCAGCAGGTGCAGAACAAACGTTCTGCACTCCTCATTCCCCTGCCATTTCTGAACTAATCATTGTTTACTTCATTAGCCGTGCTTCCAAACCGGTATTTAGAGGAATGCTGCTTTATTGGAGCTATTGAAAGGATTTTGATGGCTCATCCTTGTAAAGATGCCTTGGGGAGAAGTTAGATATTCAAATGTCTGGGTATAGATTAAAACAAAGGTGAGCATTTACAATTTTTTATACCTATTTTTGATTGTCTTTAATCAATTAAGTCAAAAGCCAGGTGGGAGATGGAAAGGCAAAAGAGAATTACTGGCACTTTGCATATTTACTCCTTACTGAAGCGAATGCTGAATTTAGAAGACCAGATTCTGCCTTAAATTAAAACTACTCTATCTTTAATTTTAATCATTCTCTTTGGAACATTTTAAATGCTTAGGATTTCCAGAGGGGTGAATTTCCATAGATTGCTTCTACACTTTGATTTATCCTGATTAAGGTAAGATATGGGCAAACGAATCCCCCTTGGGTAGTAGCAAGTTTATTGTTTTATGATCGTTTGCACGGGTCTGCCATGCTTCTGATTTTTGCCATTACTTCTGCTTGTGTTATATAAAAAGAGAAATTAAAAGCCCTAATATATCCTTTTTTTTTAATGGTATCAATAAACTTGTCACAGAAGTGTCCACGTGCGGGTGTGAGTGTTTGGCCACAAACAAAGTGCCAACCAGTTATGTTTGCTTTGACATGGCCTGAGGTCAAAGACCTGCTGCAGTAAAGGGCAGGAGGAAACCAAAAGGGCTCCAGCAGGCAAAGGGATTTACTGCTGTCTTCTTATTCTGCCTGCCTTGCACCTCCTCTTTGAAGGATTCACTTTTGTTCTGGACAATTCAGCTACGACAGCTATGGCTGTGGTTTAAAATGAGAGTGTACATAATTATAAAAATATAACAATGTCAGGCGTGCCCCCTAACCTCAACTCTGATGCTGGCAATAACATGCCTTTGCTGCTGTCAGCAGTCTGACTTACAGCTTGGTGTGAGATGTTTAAACCAACTCATCCATCCATTCATCCCCATCTGCACCCTCCCAAAAATGTTCAAGGCTTGTGTGAGCGATATGGCCTACTTGCCTGTGGAACTAAATATACTTGAATCCTGTCAACTTTGATTATTGGCACATTTTAGAGTAGTTATTAATACATGGCTTACATCATCCTATGATGCCATGGTCATAACTTTGCTAAGAAATGACGCTGGCAGGGCCATATTCCTGTCCCGTTATCGGAGCACAGCTCAGAGGCCCAAATACACGTGCACAGAGATACAGATGATTACCAGCGGAGCAGCTCAGGGAGAGGAGAAACAATGCCCTTTAGGGGCAGCAGTGACTGCTTGGAGCTAGGGAGGCTCCACTGCTGCATGGAAGTGAATTAAGATCCTTTAAAATCACAAGGGAAAAGGAACCTCTACACTACACAGATCAAAGGGCATCCCATATGACATCATTTTTGCAGAAAGAATATAATGCTGGAAATCCCATTTAAAATCCCATCCTATTTTGCTTTCAATAACATTTTACAGATACAGATATTATGACTTCCATAAATGTCTCAATATTTAACTTTTTCCAGCTGGAAAAACTGAGGCTGGAAGGGGTTGCTCTCTGTGTTTAAACAAGTGCAATTGGCAATGGCCATATGAGACTCTTAAAACACATTTTGTTCTTAAAATCCCTAAAGCTGCTTCCCAAACAACATAAGGTCAGGTACATACTGATTACTCACGTAGTTTGTATCCTGGAACACTTGCTAGAAAAAAGAAAATATTTATTCTGATACAGTGTAAATGTGAAAGGCCATAAAATACCTACAGAGAGTAGGTTTAGCTCCCCATAAAGACGAGATCAGAGCTCAAATGGAGATGCTAGGTCTTGTCCGCTGCACGAAACCATTTGCATTCCAGTTGTTGGCTGAACAAATACAGCAGAAAAATATTTTGATTTAAAAAGCCCAAAGATTATTTAAGGTAAATAGAATCTTAAAACAACATTACAGTTCCACTTTCCCAAGATGTTATCATCGAAGATCTAAGGCAGGGCCTTCCTGGAATCACTGGCACATCTCTGGTGCTTTCATATTTCCTCCTGAACAGCTCACTCGTGAGCCTCGTAAATGTTTAATGGAAGATCAGTCCCCTCTGCTCCTGGCAGGACAGGAATCCTGTCAGGGATCACAGCCACTCCAGCACTCCCAAAGGGCTCTGCTGCTGGGAGCAGGGCTCTGGGAAAGCTTCACGCCTCACCTGGGGATTGCTGCTGCTTACCCATCCTCGACTTTTGCTCTCTCCTGGCAGCACATTCCCGCTGTGTCAATGTCCCCCCTGGAAGAGCTGCTTGTCCCCCCCATGTCCAGCTGCCAGGGCAGTGACCAGCCCTGAGTTACTGGCACAGCTGAATTCCTACAAATGCAGTTTATAAAAGACCCATGGAAAGCCTGGAAATGCTGTTTCCTGATAAACAACCCTCCAGTTTGAACGAGACATTTTTCCATCTCTTTTCCTTCCCACTGAGGACATCAGCCTCTAAAGAGTCACCTGCTCTCAGCGCGTTCACCCGAAATAATCCTTTATAAGGATTAATCCTTACAGGGTTTATAAGGAGGCTTTCTTTTCAGGAGATGTATGATCGCTATGAGCTGCCAGAGAGCACTTTAGTCTGCAGCAGTGGAGTAAACAAAATTAGCACTTTTGCATGGTCATGCTTCAAGCAGTTACTGAACAATGTAGTAGAAGATGCAATGACACAATGAAAATAAGAGCTGAAGGAGAAAAATGCTCCACACAAATTAAGTTCTGTACTGTGAGGTTTCCCTCAAATCCCACAGTAAAACCTGTTTGCTTTGCAGGAAGGATCCCGTGTGTGCCTGCTGTCACAGACAGGAGTGACTGTTCCTCTTCCTGCAACCCCAAACACAAAGAATTCCACGGTTCCAGGGATGAGCAGCAATTTCTTTACGAGCTATTTGTATGAATATACATAAGTTCTTCCCCTCCCCTTCTTGGCTGTGAGATGAAATGATAACTCAGAATCTTAATAATAACTGAAATGATTCAAATAAGCCTAGAGCTTAATAGTAATAAAAAGTTATACATATCTGTGCTTTTTCTTATTTTTAATCCCATGAGGATAAAAATTTGCATTATAAAACTTTCAATTGCCCAAATTCTCTGTAATTAAAATGACATCTCCTTGGTGTCTCTGAGTCAAAATGTGTCAGCTTTAGAAAAATACCAGTCTAAATAAAATTATAGTTGATTAAAAAATAATCTTGAAATAATTTTGATATCACTGAAACAAAACATTTTATCTAAGTACGGTAAATCTACTGAAATGCTGAAACAGGCAGCTTCTACTGCATATTTGACATTTTCAGTGAAAATAACATTCTCAGCTCTAGACTACAGCTCCACTCTGGTGTTTTGGAATAATTCCCCTTGCATACTGTGCCATCCACTACGTGACTGCTCCTTTACGAAACATAGCAATTATAATCAGCACTTAATAATTTCTTTTATTTCATATTCTTGTATCAACTTGTAGCAAACCTGCCTTGCATAAAGTATAATTAAACCCCATTCTTTTGATGATAGTCCCTTATTTTCTTTGGTGATAATGTTCCTCTACTTTTCAGGAACTATTGAGTTGGGATAGCACAATAACTGTGAATATTACTATTTTGTGTATTGAGACTCACCAACAGACCAAGAGTTTCCTATGCTAAAGCATGTATAGGCACTAGCACACAGCTCTTGTTCTGCCTTCTTTGCCCCAAATACAGTTATTTTTTCCTAAGTGAGCAATTGTTCACCTCCTGTTTCTGAATAACATTTCATACATTCTTGGAAGTCTTGTGTTCTCCAGTAAGATCCAACTGTGCAACCTTTCCTGCTAATTTCTTCTACATTTTTTATCTGCTTGTTATTTTGAAAAGGATTTAAGTGGTTATTCATTTTATATTTTATTTTATTTTATTTTATTTTATTTTATTTTATTTTATTTTATTATTTTATTTTTATTTTATTTTTATTTCTTTGGGGGCTATGATTGGGATCTTAACGGCCCTCTAGAAAGTGACTTGGCTATTTTGTTGTCACATGTAAAATCTTCTTGTTTTATGTTAGAACTTTTGGAGATTGCAGTGGATTTCCAAAAAATAATTAGGTGGACTTTTTGGAAGTGTGTTGTATTTTACCATATTTCTAATTGCTTCATTATTTATTTTCATAAAATTATACTATGGGAAAGACCTCCAAGATCACTGACTCCAACTTTTTACCTATTCCCATCAGACCCAGTAAACCACATCTCTTAGCACCATATCCAGTCATTTTTTCAAGACTTCCAGGGATGGTGACTCCACCACTGCCCTGGGCAGTCTGTTCTAATGCCTTCCTTTTAGTGAAAATACTTTTCCTAATAACCTGGACCTCCCTTGACATGACCTGAGGCCGTTTCCCCTTGTCCTATTACTAATTGCCTGGGAAAAAAGGCTGACCCCCACATTTTGCGGTATTTTCTCTTTTTTTTGGCATAGTGCCTTACTTTTTATCACATGCCATATTCTGCATTTTCAACTACTTCTCTGGTTTCTCTAAACCTTCCAAAGTACTTGCCAGGGCCCTCAGCTTAATATTGTCTGGGTATTTTATGAATATACTTTCTATCATTCCACTCAATAATAAGAATTTTTAAAAAGAGCAGGCTGAGGATAATCTCTGTAGGATCCTTTCTAATTTGATAAAGCACCAGGAACTGCAAACCTTTGGCAAATCTGGGTCTACTACATTCAGCCAAATGACTGTGATCACTCTTTCTTTCTGTGCTGAGATACACAAACCTGCATTATTTATTGGGGCTGTGGATGGATACTTACAGATCAAATTCTATCATGAGGGACTCCAAGCTGATCCACAGCACAGAGATTTTCCACTTCCTGATGATTTCTGGGGCTACAGAGTTTCTTGGACAAGGAGAAGACTGTAGCAGACTGCAGTGAGGTCTTCAATTATTTGATGCAACAATTTTCTCTCATCATGTGAGCTGTAGAAGTGCAATGTGTGCATGCAGAACGCTACAAAAATTCCACTAGAAAACCGAAATTTACATGGTTAACATTTTATAATTTTATGTTTTCCCACAAGCCGAGGTGTACTAAACTATCAACCAGAAAATAGATTAAAAATTACAGTGCAAGTGAAAAGTATTTGATTTATAACAACTTTTAATTTTTCTTTGGTTCAGTAAATTAATTTTAATGTGACACGGATGTAAGACGTGGAGGATCTTTTTTTCCTGTAATTTTCTTTAATTTCAGAAATTTCATTAGTTATCACAAGATGCAGCAACACCACATAGAACGAGCTACAACAAAATCAACCATCTTCATAACGAAAAAGGCTTGGATAGCTGCAACTCTTTATTTCTGTTTCAAGGAAAAATCAGAGAGGAAATGAAATCACCTGCTGCCCCAATTAGCATTTAAATAGTCCCTATTTGGCAGCGAATTTCGTGTTCTTATTTAGGTTAAAGAGGTGAAGAAAGCGTTTGTTCTTATCGGTGCAGCTGCTGCTGGGTCAAGTTTCTCTTGAAAGGGTGCAGGGATTCATGACTATGTCAGAATTGTTGGATCCAAGACCGCTTCCTAATTCTTCATGTCAAGGGCGGTTTTGGTCTGATCCAGGTTCAGAGCCGGATATCCATGTATTTTCCTTGTGCTTTAATTTCCTTGAGGGGGGAACAAAAAAAGGCTCAGGATGGACCCTGGACAGGCAACAGGANGCCCTGGGCAGTCTGTTCTAATGCCTTCCTTTTAGTGAAAATACTTTTCCTAATAACCTGGACCTCCCTTGACATGACCTGAGGCCGTTTCCCCTTGTCCTATTACTAATTGCCTGGGAAAAAAGGCTGACCCCCACATTTTGCGGTATTTTCTCTTTTTTTTGGCATAGTGCCTTACTTTTTATCACATGCCATATTCTGCATTTTCAACTACTTCTCTGGTTTCTCTAAACCTTCCAAAGTACTTGCCAGGGCCCTCAGCTTAATATTGTCTGGGTATTTTATGAATATACTTTCTATCATTCCACTCAATAATAAGAATTTTTAAAAAGAGCAGGCTGAGGATAATCTCTGTAGGATCCTTTCTAATTTGATAAAGCACCAGGAACTGCAAACCTTTGGCAAATCTGGGTCTACTACATTCAGCCAAATGACTGTGATCACTCTTTCTTTCTGTGCTGAGATACACAAACCTGCATTATTTATTGGGGCTGTGGATGGATACTTACAGATCAAATTCTATCATGAGGGACTCCAAGCTGATCCACAGCACAGAGATTTTCCACTTCCTGATGATTTCTGGGGCTACAGAGTTTCTTGGACAAGGAGAAGACTGTAGCAGACTGCAGTGAGGTCTTCAATTATTTGATGCAACAATTTTCTCTCATCATGTGAGCTGTAGAAGTGCAATGTGTGCATGCAGAACGCTACAAAAATTCCACTAGAAAACCGAAATTTACATGGTTAACATTTTATAATTTTATGTTTTCCCACAAGCCGAGGTGTACTAAACTATCAACCAGAAAATAGATTAAAAATTACAGTGCAAGTGAAAAGTATTTGATTTATAACAACTTTTAATTTTTCTTTGGTTCAGTAAATTAATTTTAATGTGACACGGATGTAAGACGTGGAGGATCTTTTTTTCCTGTAATTTTCTTTAATTTCAGAAATTTCATTAGTTATCACAAGATGCAGCAACACCACATAGAACGAGCTACAACAAAATCAACCATCTTCATAACGAAAAAGGCTTGGATAGCTGCAACTCTTTATTTCTGTTTCAAGGAAAAATCAGAGAGGAAATGAAATCACCTGCTGCCCCAATTAGCATTTAAATAGTCCCTATTTGGCAGCGAATTTCGTGTTCTTATTTAGGTTAAAGAGGTGAAGAAAGCGTTTGTTCTTATCGGTGCAGCTGCTGCTGGGTCAAGTTTCTCTTGAAAGGGTGCAGGGATTCATGACTATGTCAGAATTGTTGGATCCAAGACCGCTTCCTAATTCTTCATGTCAAGGGCGGTTTTGGTCTGATCCAGGTTCAGAGCCGGATATCCATGTATTTTCCTTGTGCTTTAATTTCCTTGAGGGGGGAACAAAAAAAGGCTCAGGATGGACCCTGGACAGGCAACAGGATATGGGCTCCACTGACACGCCTCCTCACTTCCAAGAATACACAGATGAAGCCCAGTGCTCTTGTGGGAGTCACTAATTTCTTCTGGAAACCTGCTTTTCTGCTTTTCCTGCTGTGGTTTCAGTGGGGTGAGACCACTGTTGCTGTAGACCACTCCTGGGCGTGGGTGCCCGGGGATGAGGAAAAATTTTCACCTCTCAGAGGTGACCCTGTGGCAAGGGGAGTCAAAGCCGAACCACACACAAGTGTCAGGTTTAGGATGAGCAGAATGCAGAGTAATGGAGAGGGTAGTTCTATCCTGTGTGTCTGAGCAGTTGTTTGAAGCTGATGACATAGTGTTGGAGCTCCTGCCAGGAAATCAAAAGGAGAGGTGTTCCTCAGATTTGAGATATCAAAATCAAGATATTCGTCAAAGCATAAGAATATTAACCTCTGCCTCTTCCTGCCTGACAGAGGCAGCATGGTGGGGATAGGGAGGTTGTGGGTTTGTGTCTTTGTGTGTGAGCTACATCTTACAAGAAAAGTACTGCAAGGAGTCTCATGTCGGGGAGATTTCTGCTTCTGTGCTGCTCGGATAGTCACTAATTGTCTGCTCTTTGACCTGATTTCACCTGGTCCTAGGTTGAGGGGGGAGGGAAGTTGCTCAACACGTGTGGTGTGAAGCACATCGAGAACCAGCACAGGCTGTACCACCCTCGGTGCAGCCCAGAGAGCAAGAGTGTCTCTCCCTGGTGGCTGTGAGTTTCTCACTGAAGAAGGACAGCCTTGTACAACTCAAACAGCACAAAGTGAGCATTTATCTTGGTGAAAGGAAATTCTCAACCATCCTGTCTCTTTTCCCCACTGCTTACATGCTGTGAGACAGGAAGAGCAGACCCTGGTGTTCCGGCCTTGTTTTCAGTGAGACTGTTTATGAATATGCTGATTAGCTTGCTCCTGCAATATGTTGATATATAAATATATATTTCCCCCAGGAACTGAAGTTGGGGGTCCCTTCACACTGGTCACTGCCAAGTATCAGATGGCAAAAACGCCTGTTTTGTTGCACCTTGAACTGTGTTCGAGCTGCCAGTTCAAAGGGCAAGATTTTGCAACTGCTCACAGGACCCTGTGTCAGCAGATTTGTCTCGTGCACTGCCATTGCCCATAAGTATGATATAAACGACCTCATTTATTCTCACACCATTCATTTAATGGAACATGTTCTTATTATCCATAAAATACTGGACTATATTTAACACTTAATCTCGATTCAGGGAAAGCATGACACCCTGCAGCGGTACACTGGTGTTTTTTCCTGGCAGCGTTGAAGAGCTGGCCAGTGCTACAACCAAACAAAAATCATCTTGGCCGAGACATTAAGAACAAATGTTAACTTTATTCTGGCCAAAACTGAGTGTCTGGTAATTACTCAGCATTGTTCCTTACACAAAGAAGCTGGAGAACAAACACCATCACGTCTGTTGGGCATATGGATTGGGAAGTCAGTTAATCTTGGATTTATTTCTGGATCTGCAGAGCCATGTTTCATTCTGTTTCTTCCTAAGTGAGCTTCCGAGGAAAAACCTGCAACGTTCATGTAGGCCCTCGTTATCCTAAACCTGAGGCAGAACAGCAGCCAGGACAATGTGGTCCAAAGCCTGGCTGCTATACTGTGGTTAATAATCTGAAATTATTGGCTAATCAACCTCAAACTGAAATATACCTAGAAGATGAGTAATAATCTTTATGCTAATTTTAGTTAAATTATTGTGCCTCTTCTTTATTTCAATTGGTCTGCTTATCTTACTGCTGCTCCCAAATATGTTAACACTCATGTTCCTTGAAAAAAAATGGAAGAGAAAGGCAGAATAACCCTGCCCATGGCTAAATGTTTGGGAGGATATGTCATGCCTTGCTCCCCTTGGCTGTAAAATATGTCCCTGGTCTGCAGTTCTTGTCCCAACCTCTGCATGAAGTCTCAGTCCCTCCCCCTCTGTGTCAGGACTTGTGGTATTATAACTAAAATCTACAGTGTAGATGATAATTACATGGCATTATTGATACAATTTCATCTCCCTCTGGTGTTTATATCCCATTTGAAATTTTCCAAAACCACCTTTGTTTTTTTTCTCTAAGACCTCTTCTACATAGGTACTGGGAGTGATAATGAATTGAATTCAGAGGGATAGAAATTTTATAGTAATGCAATTTCAATACATGTATTTTACAATAGTAAATATGCAGAGCTTTATTCTATTTCCAGCTTCTTTAAAAAGCTCATATTTGGACTCTGTAGAGAGGCTAAGTATCTTTCTCAGAATTCTTAATGTAGGTTGAGCTTCAGAATAGGTCTTGTTGCATACAAAACATGTAACTCTCCAATGGGTGTATTGCAAGGTATATTACCAGCTGACCTACTCAGTTTTGTATGATTCCCAGAGACCTAAAGGGTTTCTTTCCCTACCTTGTGTAGTTTCCACATCCCTACCATTCAGGAAGGACTGAAAGATGGACCAGAGGGCCAGGACAGGTCAGAGAGCTGGGGCTGCCTGAACCTTGTGGATTCCACAAAGTGAAGTGCAAGGTCCTGCACCTGGGTCAGGGCAATCCCAAATATACCAAGAGATTGGGCAGAGAAGGGACCGAGAGCAGCCCTGGGAGAAGGACTTGGAGGTGCTGGGGGAGGAAAACCTCCCTGTGAGCTGGCCCTGAGTGCTCCCAGACCAGAAACCAACGGAGTCTGGGGCTCATCCAAAGCGCCGTGACCACCAAATCGAGGAATGGCATTCTCCTCCTCTGCTCCACACTTGTGACCCCCCACCTGGAGCTCTGGGTCCTGAAGTCCTCAACATAAGGAGGATGTGGAAATGTTGGAGCAAGTCCAGAGGAGGCCATGAAGTTGCTAAGGGAGCAACCTACCCTCTGGACCCGGGTTAGGAGAGCTGGGAATGTTCAGCCCAGAGAAGGGAAGGTTCTGTGGAAACCTCGCAGCAACTTCCAGGGGCTGCAGGGAACTGGAGAGGGACAATTCATCAGGAGCTGGAGTGACAGGACAGGGGGGAATGTCTTCCCATTGCCAGAGAGTAAGTTTAGATCAGATATTATGAAGAAATCCTTCCCTGTGATAATGGGGAGGCCCTGGCACAGGATGCCCAGAGAAGCTGTGGCTGCCCCTGGATCCCTGGAAGTGTCCAAGACCAGGTTGGACGGGGCTTGGAGCACCCTGGGCTAGTGGGAGGTGTCCCTGTCCATGGCAGGGGGCAGCACCGGATGGGTTTTAAGGTCCCTTCCAACCCAAACCATTCTGTGATTCTGTAAAGTAAGATAAATATAAGCTTTGTTCTTTCACAGAACACATTTAACACTTCACTGTTTCTGTGGCAGAAATTAATAACTGAACTCCCATCCAGTGCTTTGATTTAGTTAAGAGCATTAGAAAGCTCTGTGTTTATAATCTAGAATTATATCGACAATTTTCTTGCCCTGATTCTCAGTTTAGCTCACCAGCTCAATTCCACTGCTTCTTTAGAGACAGTTGCAATTTTGTCCACTGGAAAAAAAGAAGAACACCGGGACCATTTTTAATAAACTAACACTCCAAATTTGGTTTGGAATTAATGCAAATAGTTTTCCTAAAAAAGAAGCATCCTTTGCTGTGGTAGAAACATTTTCATATGCTGAATAAGAATTCCTGACTTAATTTTTTTGTATGCATGTAGAGATCTGAGCATTTCCTGCTACTAGTGAAACAACACTTGCATAGGAGGAGAACATTTAGATGCAAAGAAGATCAGCTGCACATTCTCCCTGGAGCTAAGCCATAAACAAACAAATAAAACACCAAAGTATTTTCAGGAAATATTTTGGTTTACCTTCTACTCCTTTCAACAATTTGAATTGCTACAGACAACAATAGTGGAATTATTATATTTCACAATATCAAGGCAACATTTATGCATGTATTTGTGAGATTTACACTTGTGTGAAGCCAGACTCATCCCAGAGGGTTGGTAGAAACAACTGCCTTTATAAATTCAAGCACAGGTTAAGTAACTGTCATCCATCAGTGCTGTAAATAGCACTGCTGGCATCAAACCGGTGACAAAAAGCCTCCACTTTGGAAGGATAAACTTATAAATTGAATAGAAAATGAGCCAAATAATCTACACTGTAGAAGGTTAAGTTTATACAACATTCTTCCTGGAAAAGGAACAACTCTGGGTTTTTATACACAGATTCATAAATAAGGCTTTGGATCAGTATTTCTTTGAGAATATATTTGAGACTATATATTTTCTTTGAAGCCAACAATTTGAAGTTTGAAGCCCCCCAAAAAGGGGGTACCTTTTCCCCTCTTTTAGGCAATCAGGAGTAACATCAGCTTTTGTTTTGAATAGAAGTCAATTTGGTCTCTGTGGCACCAAGCACAAGCCAATCCTGAGCATCAGTAATATCCCAAAAACAAGCAAGCAAACAGCTTCCAAAGGCTTTAAGAACTCGTATTCCCTGCCACACTATCCAGGTCATAAAGTTTTTTTTTGGCTCTGGGTATGGGGTAGAAGGAGGTCATGGCTGCTCACAGCACTGACAGAATTTGTAGCCTGACTGTGCCTCATTTTTCAAATGAGAACTAAGGTGAGCAAGAACACTCCTTTTAAATCTGAAATCATTTATCACGGTGTGGGTTTGTCTGCATGCCCCTCCATTGCCCAGTACTACAGATCAATTTGTAGTTCTGAAACAGAAGTTGTAAAAATGGTAATAGAAGGCATTTCAAAGACTTTGAGACCATGAGTACTATCACATAATGATGAAGAATTTTAGCAGTTTGTGTTTCCCCTGTGATTCATCTGGGAGTATCCATCAACACTGAATCTATGAATCCTCTGCTCTATTTTATTTTCTCCAACAGATCTTTATGCTGATTCATTCTTCATAAACTGTATTTTCATGTATTGATTTATGCACTAAAACGCTTCCACAGATTAAAATTTCTTCCTTATCTCTACAAGAAACATGGTTCAATTCTTTTTCTTTTTAGTCAGGACAAAAAGAGATGGAAGAAGAACATGAATTTCCTGCTGATTTTGAAGCAGTATAAGGCCAAATCCCTAAAGATCAGCCCTGATGCGAGTTCCAGAGACTTTTGAGTTTCGTTTTCTTAGGATCCAGCATGAAGAGTTTTTTTCCTGTACAATTAACTACAGGGACAGGACCATAATATCAATTGGCTCTTAAGGTTAGGCAAAAAGACCGTAAACAGACATTTTTGCTTCTTTCTCATAACTCTTCTTCTTATTGTGTCAAAAAACTCTTTTCCAGGGCAGTCTTCTCCATTTTAAAGGTTAACTACTGTTTTAGCTTTAGGTAAGATACATTCTTCTGTGAAAGTGAAACAGTCTTTTACCTCATTTACAAAGTATAAATCCATACCTTTTCCTCACATTGGATTTCAGTCAACATTGGCTTTCATAACAATCACAAATAGAATGAAAAAAAGAGCAAGAGCAAGAATCTTCCAGTCAGAGGAATTTTTTTGATTACATTTGTCTCCTGCCAGTCTAAACCAATATCCCATTTTATCACACCTATTACCTGTTTAGATAATAAATGATTCCAATGAGCAGATGTGAACTGGGAAAAAAAGGATGCTTTGAGTTTGTGTGTGCAAGATATTGAAAACTCTCTTGATACTGTCAAGGGGAGAAGGAACAGTTTTCCAATCCCTCTAGGAAATATGACAAAACATGAAATCAATACTTTTTGCAGGGAAGAAAAAATACATAAACCTGTGAGACTGGATTATTGTGATTATTTGGAAGGATAACTACTTTTGACTCCAAATGTGTCACCATCTTACCTGCAGGCTGTAAACCCAAGTTGTTATTATTTTCACAGGATCCCAGGCTGGCTGGGGTTGGAAGTGGCCTCTGGAGATCATCCAGTCCAAGCCCTGCTAGGGGAGGGTCACCAGAGCAGTTGCACAGGATCACACTCAGGCAGGTTTGGAATGTCTCCAGGGAAGGAGAATCCACAGCCCCTCTGGGCAGCCTGTCCAGTGCTCTGCCACCCTCAAAGAAAAGAAGTTTTTCCTCATATTTGGGTGGAACCCTCTGTGTTTCAGTTTGTGCCCGTTACCCCTTGTCCTGCCCTTGGGCACCACTGAAGGTTCTGGTCCCATCCTCTTGGATGATATTTGCATGCACTTACAAGTACCTACGGGCCAGAGCATATCTAAAAAATGAACCCCAGAAATATGAAAGAGGTGCAAAATCTATTTCCTGCTTGCTCAGCCTGTACAAAACACCTCCCAAGCATCCCACTCCTTTTCCATTTCAGATGCAGTAGAGGCAAGGGTAGGTTTTACTGGGAATTCTCGTTTTCCTCTCTGCTCCCTGACACTACTGTCACATGCAGAGTTAATGAATCAGTTGCTTGGAATATAATCCTTGCCTTACAAGCCTGTGCAAACTGGTGACATCTTACAAGACAATTCACCAGTTCCTCACTCTTAGGTAGTTCGTACAATCATATCTCAGTTCTGAAGCACTGTACTTGCTGTTTATCCCTTGTGTCATTTGCAACATGCTCCTGGTAGGTGCATTTCTGCTTTATTCTGTGCTGCTTGGTGATTGAGCTGCCCCTGAGGCAGGAGGTAAATAAGAGTTAGCCATTGGGAGCTACTGATTTTGTGCAAAGACCTTTGTATGAATATAGGCCCAGCTAAATGTGTAGATGGTGAGTTCCTGAATGACTGTACACAAAGGTGTCGGGAAGTTAATCACGCACTATGGGTAAAAGGCGAACGGGAACGCCACAGGACAAGATGAAGAATTAATTCCCTCTTGGATTTTATCAGAGGAGGAAATTTTTCAGTACATATGTTATAGAGGCTAAATATCAATCAGACATGCACAAAAGGAAAGCCACATGCCCTCCTCTTGTGTCCCTTTGATGTTCATGACAGGTAAGAGGTTGGAAATCATCGATGTCACAGTAGCTGACGCAGTAATCCGGTCATCAGCAGTCATAACAAAGAAATATATCTGAGTACATTCTAGGTATAATGTATGTACTTTTTATCAAAATTCATGAATACCTTTCCACGTATTTCATACGCATAATGCAAGAAGACAGGGAGGCTGATACTAGATGAATTCTAGTTCTGGAGGTAGAATTTCAAATGCTAGGAAGCTGATAAGATGAAAAAGGCATAGAAAGGAAAAAAAAATTACTGGGATAAAAAGATATTGGGATAAAAAGAAACCCTACTGATAGTGCTTATTCACTGTAAGGTAAAAAGCAATAATATGGAAAAAAAAATGCATATATTCAGTAAATCTTTCTGTTTTGACCTCGACAAAATGTCAGGCAATTACAAGCGTTAAGTTGATGAAGAAATACTTTCCATTCCATTGAGGGCAAATATGCTTAAAAGGAGCTTATTATATCCTGAATGTGTTTTTTTTCTGATCACCACATGTAGATAATTGAAAATGTTAAGAGGCACAGATGAGATGTGTTGTGTACTATCAGCCCCTGCGTCTTTTCCCCAAGGGAAGTTGTTCTGTTTGCTTTGCTCATATTGCAATGTTTTTCTCTATTGTCATGTTTCTATACAGAGGAAGAGGTTTTCAGGAGGCCGCTCAGCTGCAATGTAACTAATTCCCTTCTATTTCACCTTGGATAGAAAAATCAACCACAACAAGCATTTAGTAAAGGTTGTGGCAGATTGGCCATTGTTTAACTGATTGTAATAAGCATTGAAAATTCTATGAACTGTGCTGGAGAATTTTTTCACTTGACAATCTGTGAATAACACAGTCTTGGATATTACCTGATTCTAGATCTGTCCACATCTGGGTGAATCCTCTCTTTAAAAATCAATTTTTTTTTCCTAGCAAATATTTTCTGTACTTCCTGTTTTGGAACTGCTAGCAGGTAGAAGCTTAGTATAAAATGAATTTATTTTCATCTCATCTTGGCCTTATTCAAGCCATGGCCTCAGGCATGAGAAATCCTCAGGCTTTCAAAGAAGGTAGGAGGAGAAAAACACCATATATTCTCTCAATGAGCTGTTCTGCCAGCAGCAGAACTTGCAGCTGCATGAGAAAACTTTGGATTCAGGCTCCTACTGTCATTCCAGCCCATTCAAAGCAGTCATGTTCTCACCATCCAAGAGTGAAGGTGTCTCATTCAGAAGACATTAAGAGAAAGGAGCACAGAAGAGTTCTTTTGTATTAGAAATTATATGAAGTTCATTTTCCAAGAGTGTTCTCCACATTATGCCACAATGTTATTCAATCACATTTATGCTTACCAGTAATAATATTGATTTATAAAACACAATAAATTGCTTGAAATAAGGCCTAACATTGTTAATTTTGCTCGGGCTCTGTTTTGTGTGTGGTTGACCTTAGGTAGTTTAGAAAGGATCCATCAAACTCACAGTAAATCTCTTTATAGGCTGATTCAGTCACTGCAATGGAATTATATTCCCATTTCAAATCTCCTCACACTACCATTTTAGAGTACAACGGCATTTAAAAAATTTCCTTTATCTAGATGTTTTATAGAGAGCTTTCTCTATAGCTCCCCATACCATAAGATTTAAAACGTATTGAAATGAATACAGTGATAGAAGCAAGTGTATAATTAATGCACACATTTAGAAAAAAAGCTACGGCTTGAAACTCAAAAGAGACATTGACAGCCCTTGTTGGCCTCTGCCCTAGGATTCCTTTCAGATCCATTTGCAATTTAAGCTTCTTTGAAGGTAAAAATTTGTCCAAAACTTATATGATATTTCACTAACAGGTCTTTCCTGTCAGAACGCTAATGGTTTCCTGAGATTAAACATCTCTCTCAATGTCATTAATGAAAGAAATAGTGTTGAAATGACAACTGCATTTTAAACTGCGCTTCTTTTCATCTGACTCTCTTCTTTCACTGACTCTCTGGCTGGTCATTCTCCAGGCTAGCATCCCCAGCAGAACTACTAGCAGGAGACAGGCTGTGGTCCACCCGGTCAGAATCAGCACTGCTGAGCTCCAGGGCTCCCATGGCCATGGCAGCCAACCAGCCAGGGATCAGATTTGTGGCAGCACGTGTAAATCCACGGCTCTGATATCTGGGAAGATGGAGAGAATGCTGCCCGTGGCCTGGGGCACTACTTATGATAATAACACGATTCCATTACAGGCTTCGTCCTAGGAGCCAGCCTGACTGATTTCCTCTCTCTTGTGCGAGCCTGGGAGCTCTGAGCCATCATCCTTCTCCACAACAGGCTTTGCCTGGGGCTCTAAAGAGCTCCATGCAGTGAATCACATATTGATAGGGCTGGAAATAGATGGGCAGCACAGGGTGCACCACCTGCCACTCACCCCTTGAGAGCACCATGGAAGCTGCTGGTCTTGGCTCTTACAGAGCAGAAGAAGAGGAAAAGTAGGAAAGTACAAGCTTCTCATGGCTCCAGTGTTTGTTCTCAGTGGAAAATCGGTTTTCTTGAGCAGCAGGCAGCATGGGTGCCATGCTATTGCCTGGGAGGTGTTCTCCTGGTGAATGGAACTCAGTGACTCTGGAAAGCAGCATTTTCCCTGCTCAGAGTAAGATTATGAACTCCATCAGACCTGGTGGTCTGCCTTTAGCAATGGGCAGAAGCTTGGCTTCCAAAGGGGAATAATGCATATTGGGCACAAAACAAAATATTTGGGGCTGGAGAGTTTGTGTAGGACAAACAGGGAAAGAAAGGGGTGACGAGAGGGGAAAAGCACTGCTTGCAAAGTGAAATTAAGATTAAAACCAGAAATTATATGGATAGGTATATAGATAGACATATTTATGTGTCATGTAGAAAGGAAGATATGATGTTACTTAGAGTGACATTGCTAAAAGGGGGAATCAACTCTAATTTTAGGAGCTACTAATGACCCAGAAAGCATTTGTGAAAACCTCCTCACTCAATGTNGGAAGCTGCTGGTCTTGGCTCTTACAGAGCAGAAGAAGAGGAAAAGTAGGAAAGTACAAGCTTCTCATGGCTCCAGTGTTTGTTCTCAGTGGAAAATCGGTTTTCTTGAGCAGCAGGCAGCATGGGTGCCATGCTATTGCCTGGGAGGTGTTCTCCTGGTGAATGGAACTCAGTGACTCTGGAAAGCAGCATTTTCCCTGCTCAGAGTAAGATTATGAACTCCATCAGACCTGGTGGTCTGCCTTTAGCAATGGGCAGAAGCTTGGCTTCCAAAGGGGAATAATGCATATTGGGCACAAAACAAAATATTTGGGGCTGGAGAGTTTGTGTAGGACAAACAGGGAAAGAAAGGGGTGACGAGAGGGGAAAAGCACTGCTTGCAAAGTGAAATTAAGATTAAAACCAGAAATTATATGGATAGGTATATAGATAGACATATTTATGTGTCATGTAGAAAGGATGATAAGGATATGATGTTACTTAGAGTGACATTGCAAAAAGTGGAATCAACTCTAATTTTAGGAGCTACTAACGACCCAGAAAGCATTTGTGAAAACCTCCTCACTCAACGTGCTAGAAATAATGCACCATAACCCCTCACCCTGAACTCCATCCCAGCTTTTACCCTGCTCCTACACTTTACTGTCATGAACCCAGTTCCTTCTGAAGCCTGAAATATTTCCTCAGCTCTGGAAACTGCTCATCACTTCTCACTTGTCCAGATCCAGGTACCCCTGCTCCTGCAGACAGACAGACTGTTTTAATGTCCTGCATCCATATTTTATCTTCAGAGATGAACCTTCTTCTTGTCTCTCCCAGGGAGTTTAGGTCTTCCTCTCTCCATATTCCAAAATACTTCTTTTAAGAAAGACCTCAGCAAAATAAAAAAGCTGTTTTCTAAAACCTTTGAAAGCTTCAGCTCTGTCTGTGGACAATTTTAAAACTGTCATCTTTTTAAAAGGGCTCCATCTTCCATATTCTACTCCCCCAGATTCCTCAGCAGTGAATTTCAAAGGATGATTACTTGCTGCACTAATAAATGTCTCCATTGATATGCTCTGAACCAAAAAAGAATGACGAAACTTCTACAAAAACATTTGCCTACTTCCTCTTTAATCATACAACAACAACAACAAATCCTTCTGTAGCAAAAACTGTGGAAGGAACTCAAATTTGTTTAAGCCAAGGAAGTTTCTCTTAAAATAATGCAGTCCCTGGATTCAGTAAAAAAAGGATTTGTAGTAGGTCAGGACAACCTCAACTTGGAAATTCTTCTGAATTTGTTATGGATGTGGCCATTGCTCCCAGTTTAATTCTTCCAAGAAAGGATTTGCTGCTTGTGGAGAAGGGCTGTAAGACTTTGTGTCTGAGCCCACTGTTGACAGAGAGACACCAAGGAAAGCAATGAGCTCAGCCCAAGGTTAAGAGAGGATTCAAACAAGAGCTGTAATTACTTGCACAGAATATATCTAATATTTAGAAAATTTTTCAGTTGCCCAGCGTGCATTTAAAGCTCTAAAAATTGGAAACTGGAATTGGCAATGTTCAAACTGAAAACAGAATGCACTCTCAGTAGTTAAATACTACAACAGTTTGCTGAAGATTTCTGAGAAATCCTCAGAATTTAAGTCAAGATGAGATGTTTCTTCTGAGTCCCAAAGGTGTGACAGCAAGAGGCATTTGGTGAGGTTCCTCTGACTGCACTAAAAAGGGTTGAGGGGATTAGGGTGGTCTTCTCTGTCCTTAAATACTGACAATGAAAATCAGATCAAGGGTGGCAGCAAACTCTTTTACAAGAATTGTGTCTTTTCTGTTAACATTATGTTTGAACCTCAGCTCAGATAATGAGCTTAGAACAAAAGGTTTCCTCAAGGCATAAAATAAATATTTTACAACATAAAACTTGTAATATTTTCTTGGTGTCAAAGCAAGTCTGTCTTGCTGGTCTGTTCGGGAACAACAGTTAACCAGTATTTTCTGATGTATTCAAATGAAAAATATGACCAGAAAGCTGAGAATTTAAACAACAAAAAAAAAATGGAAGATTTTTTTGTAATTGATTTATTTTTGGTGATTTTTTTTTTTTTTTGTTTGTTTGTTTGTTTGTTTGTTTGTTTGTTTGTTTGTTTGTTTGTTTGTTTGTTTGTTTGTTTGTTTGTTTGTTTGTTTGTTTGTTTGTTTGTTTGTTTTTCACTTGAAAATCCCATTTACAGTGCAGGATAATTCACTTCTTTTGGTGTCTGCAATAATGTGATCAATATACACAATGAGGATCTTTTTCACTTTACCGGCAAAAAATATTTGTGTGTAATTTTTTCATTTCTCTCTACTCATATGCAGTATAAGGAATAGGTTTTATAGTTTCCTGAGAGGAAAGCTGTGAGAGAAAACTTCAAAATCTGACAACTAAATTGGAAAATCCTCTATCAGAAAGCAATTCCCAGATATTAATTTAGGCACTCTGGTGATGTGTAGAGTCTTTAAGAACTATATGGATCTGTTTAACCTCATGCCCTTGATGGGTAAATCACATTACATTTCAGTTAAGGTACAGAAATCTCTCCCTACTGTCATTCTTCCCATTTGTTTTTGATTAAAAAATGGCATCTGCCAGAATGTGTCGGAGAGGAAAGGCAGGATCTGGGTGAGAAAGAGGAGCATGCTGGAAAACAGAAGGGCTACACAAAAATGTATTTATCTGGGTTCTACTAATAACTGTGGACTTAAAAGTATTAAAAAATCCTAGTGTTAAGCATGTGTTACACAGCCCTGGTTATTCAGCTGCTGGCAACCCTTTGTTTCTGGCACCCCTCAAATATTCTTGTTTTGCTGCATCTTTGATTTCTTCTTCTGTGTTAATTTTGTACTTAAGTGTCTCTCTCTATTTGCCTGGGACCTTCAGTAAGATCTTGCAAGCTCTATATGCTCTTTTGTTTTCTACAATCTTGTCTGACAGGATCCTAATTGATGTGGCTGTACAAAAGGCTCAACAAAGTGGTGGCTTAGGCAGAGGCCTCAGGTCACTTGCACTTAATTCCCAGAGTCTGTAACCAAAGCAGCTATTGCTGTATCTGGGAAAAGCCAAGTCACTGCCAAGGCTGCCTGTCTTGTCTAGATATGAGGACAATGAGTCCTTCTCACTAATAGCTCTATCTGCTATCTTAATTGGCAAGTAAATTAATAAAAGATGTGTCTATTGCTGTGCGATGAGCTTGTTTGTTTTCCCTGCTGTCGTTGATTTATTTTGGAGAGGGGAAGGGGGCAAGCCTTTGAATTCACTTATATCCCTCTTACAGTTGAAATATCGTCACGTTCTGGGAATTAGTCTTTCTGTCTCTGTATTTTCTTAAAATGGAGGCCAAAAGTATAGAAAACTGGAATTGTCACAGTAAGGTAAACATGGTGTGACAGTGTTTCTTCAAGTTATCCAATTTATCTAAGTGACTTAAAATCAAAAGGCGAAGAACACAGACTGTTTCTTGTTACGATTTTAAAACTTACCTTGTTCTAACAAAAATACTTTTTGCATCTGGTCCACATTTGGGGAAATCATTGCTTTCATTTTGGTTTCTAGCAAATCAGGTTGTTTTAGAGCCATATTCACACCAGAGGCCACACAAAACCAACGGGAGCAGCAGCAACCTAAGTGGCTTAGTTTTTATTTATATCTTTCCCAACAATTATTTTATTATGGACTACTGTCTCCACTTCTAATAAATAATCCTCGTTGCTTGTCCTGTCTATAACACATGACAGAGTATCACTGTCAAGGCCTGTTGTAATTCCCAGCGAGTCGCCCCCAGCTACTCAGCAGAGCAGAGTCGTTTGCAAATGAAGGACATTTGTCTGAATGACACATTTCTGAATGAGAACTGCTTTGTTTTGCAGAGAGTTTGGCCGCTGGAAAGTAAACAATCTTGCTGTGGAAAGAAGAAATTTCCTTGGCTCCCCACTGCCACTCGCCCCCGAGTTCTTCCGTAACATCAGGCTGCTGGGACGGCGCCCGACCCTTCAGCAGATCACAGAAAACCTGATCAAGAAATATGGGACACATTTCCTGCTCTCAGCTACCCTGGGAGGTAGGGTTAATTCTTGGGAATATTGGGGATGAGCTTGGTGTGAGTAGACCAAAAGTGCTGGTCACCCGCGTTCCTCCTCCAAGGCGCTGGCACGGGCAACGCTCTCTGCGGGAGCGGATTTTGTCTACGGGTCTTGCGACCCCTTCCTCTCCTTATCGGTGCTGAGCATAGAATTTTGTGCACAAAAAGAGAAGAAATCCAGTTGCTAAGACTCTCTGTAGTTAAATATCACAACAGGCTGCTGAAGATTTCTGAGAAATCCTCAGAATTTAAGTCAAGATGAGGTGTTTTTTCAGGGGACAGTTTCTTCTGAGTGCCAAAGGTGTGACAGACAGCAAGAGGCATCTGGTGAGATTCCTCTGCCTGCACTAAAACGGGGACAGGTTGAGGGGATAAGGGTGGTCTTCTCTGTCCTTTACCTGAACTCCTACTGAGCTGCCCCTAGTCTTTTGAGGGTCTTTCTCTGCACTGTGATCATTAAGGAGAGTGACTTTTTTATTCTGTAAGTGGTCCTTGTAACAATTTACATAATAATTGATTACAGAAGTATCTGGGTCATTGCAGTCCTGCAGAAATAGAACCAGAAAACCAGTAACAAGAATTTCCAACAAATCTTTTCATTTATGAGACTTTTAAACGACTTTGTCTGTTGGAATATCCCTATATTGTCACTCTGCCCTTTTTAGAATTAGTCTTCACTTAACCAGTGGGACTGCATTTTCAAAGTGGGATGATGAGGCTTTGCCATGTTATTCCCATTAACTTAATGGAATCTGCATCTTTCAGTCCCCACAGACTAATCTGGAAAGGGTAGCTCCATGGATAATTGGGATCCAGTCACCAGATGGATTGAAGAAATCCAGTGAAGAGGTCTAATGTTCAAAGGAGAGCATAAATTGTTCCGAATGAAAGATAATTAGTACCTGTGATTACCCATCTAGGCATTACACAATGAACTGACATTTTAGAAATGTAGCGCTATCCCACCGTGGGTGATAATATTAAAGATAATTCTGGTTATTGAGTGTCCTTCCAGCAGGACAGGCTCGTTGAAATCCTTTATCCACCTGAGGAATGGTTCTCTTTAATACATTTCATAACTGAATCCTAACCATTGGTAAAGGAAATGAGAGCCCTCCTAGGCTCTCTTGGCTGATAGCTGAGATTTGTAACAACCCAAATGTCTCACAGAGGCTTCCTTTTGAAGGAGACCATTCTAGAAACAAGAGGAATTTCTGTCTTGCTGTAGTTATTTTAAAAAATAAAGAGCTAATTTCTATTATTATTTTGGGAACTAGTGCCTCTGCGGCATTGCCATCAGAATTTGAAGAACAATTTATGTGTGTTGGCCAGCAATTTGTAACAAAAATCCCTGCATTTCTTTTAATTAATTTGAATATTTTTGCATGCAAATATACACGTTTTATAAACTACTGATTTCTTGAGTGTAGAACACATGGCACATTTGAATAGGAAAACTAAATGCTGAAGAGAAAGAAAATGTTTCTTAAAATATGAAGCATAAGAATTAAAGCTTTGGCTGCAGCCATGTATCCTACTTCAGGGATTATCCAATGGTAAAAAATATTTTTCAGTATTGCTACCTAGCTGCTATTAATGAATGCGAATAGCAGTAGCTCCTCAGCCAGGTGATGAAATTCATCGTCAAGGTGAAATTGGATCTCACAGCTCTAGGAAAAGTCTACCATGACCACAGCTGGTCTTTACTTTCAAGGCAGCAGTATCACACCCATCACCAAAGAGCCACAGAGCTGACCGCTTTCAGGAGGTCTGGACCTAAGTAAAACTAAAACTTAATGATATTTCCTTGGAAGACATTTGAAGATTCTAGCTTAGACATTTGATATTCTCCCCAAAGCCTCAGGATTTGCTGCAGGGAAGTTGAAGTAGGGTACCATTTTCTCACCTCAGAAAGGCTCTAAAATGCAGTAGCTGCCACAGCCCTGCCCATATTTTCACTCAGAGGAGACAGTGTTAACTTCTGAGCTCTGTCGCTGCTTAATGAAGTCAAAGGGAGTTTTTGGGGTTTGATTTAGGTCCCTAGGCTCAATTTTTAGGTATGATTTGAGGCACACCTGCTGCTTTCCATTATCACTGGGTGGGTGCTGAATAATTTGAAAAATTGGTTCAATTACAATAATTACAGGGAATTAGTAATTTCTAAGAAAGTTTTCATGAGGTAGCTAATAAACCCATACTTTCCTGAATGTGCTAGTTCTCATTTTTGGGCTGGATTGAATGGGGATTCCCACAGATACTTGTCCACATCTGATTAACATGTAATTAGATTTTTTTATTATTTTAATAAGGTATTAGTACTTTCCCTTTAATTACAAGGTTTTTTATTGTGAAAGCTTGTCACTTATGCAGCTTGTTAAAAGCAGAAGACCAAATGGAGTGTGCACGGTACTTTTATTTAATGAATCCCCAATCATCTGTATTCATGGACAGAAAGGAAAACTTGGCAAACGAACGATGCTGTGATAAGATTTGTGTGCCTCTGTGACCATTTGGTTTCCATAAAGATCCCTTTTTGAGCATAAAGGGAACTCTTGCACATGGTTGTTTGTGAAACATTCCCTAGTCTTTATTCACAAACACAGAAATACACTTCTCAAGGGCATTCAGAAATGAGAACTAAGGGAAAAAAAGTTCTGTATTTCTTGCTGCCACAAGATAATGTGGAAAGTGACATTTCTCCCTGCTTTTATTTCTTATGGAAATTTTATCTCCTTGTGACACAAGCCCAAAGTCCATAACGAGCAGCTCCAAGCTGCTTGATTGAAGGACCCTGTGCGACCCAGCAGACCAAACGCGCTCAATGTTACTTTCCCTCCTTTTGTTTTGCATTTATACTTTTCTCTTTCGCCTGCCCACAATGTCACGCAATGATGCTCCAGCTTGCTGGAACCACGCTTTGATGGCTTGCAAAAAACCAGATGCGAGCTTGGGAGCTGGAGGGTGTTGGGAAGCCTGGGGTACCACTTTGGGATGAGTTCGAGAGGACAAAACGGAATCCCTTAAAGACATTTCGATTTAATGATGTTCCTACGGAAAAGGCCATTTAGCAAAGCAATAGGGTTGGTGATGAGGGTAATTAGCACACCACAATGAGATGACAAGCTCTTGTTCCAGGCTTTTGGGTGAAGTGAGGCTGATTTGGGCGCTTGGGCTTTGCAAGGAAGTCCTCCTCGCACCTGGAAACACAGTAACTGCTCCGAATAAACCAATTTGCGGGACAATGCCAAAGCTTCCTATGAAAGGAGAACCTCGTTGGGCAACAGTCTAAGTGGTCATCTGAAACGTTCCAGGTGGATTTATTTTTACTGCTGTCGTCAGTCTTTGCTCAAGGTGCTCATTACCAGACCATAAGTCCATTTGGCTCTCTGGGTCAGGAAGCAGCCCTTGATATCGTTGAAGACTTTGTGAATAGGAAGGAAAAGAGGTAGTTTTGTCTTTAAAACAGACAGTCCTAACAGGCGTGGGCAGATCAGCTCGATTCCAACCTTCCTCCACTGATTACAGCCCTGCAAGTGTGATGGTTACACCTTGACTTTTCCAGCTTTTCTGCCCCTCATTAGTATTCCCCTAGAGCTGCACATTATTCTGCCTGCAGAGATGGGGGAAATTGTCAGGTAGTGTAAAAGAGTGAATCTCAATGAATTCTGAAAGATTTATTAGCACTTACACTAACTGCTGATACGACCTTTGCTTTCCATAAAACTCTCTCAAGGTAAGGTACAAACTGTGGGCAAATAAGGGAAGGAGAGGACAGTTTCAAATGACTGATGTGAGAAAGAAACTTGAAAATTTTGCATCAGACTTGCAAACACCAGTCACACCCCCCCGTCTGGGTATGAAAATTCCCCAGCATTTATGATTATGGAAGCTAAGGGGAGGAAAAAAAGCACAAAATACATTAACTTTTTTTCCCCTCTCCCGTCTACTTAATGAAGAAAAAATTTAAATCCTTAAACAGATGGTCTGTATAGAATTAACGTGCACTGTTATTCACTTGAACCACAGAAAGAATGCCACATCTGGCCTGACATTAATTTATATTGTTTTTGAGCCTGTGCATTTCCATCAGCATCTGCTTAAGTTTGGGAAAATGACCTGATAAAACCCTAATGGTACCTTTGGTGATGCAGACAGGAATAGATTTTCCACTAGCTAGTAGTAGCTGGTGCATTTATTTAGGTGTAGTTATTTAGGTAGTAGCTGAGGTATTTTATTTAATCAGAAACCTTTGAGGAGCTCATAGGCCAAAGACCTTTAGTCCTGTAGAAGATACGCTTATGTGTACGAAGAGAGAAGTCCAAGCAGGCATCTGCAGGTTATACTCAGCTATAGCTACCTTGAAAAGTTGTCCTTTTATTCCTGTTTCCTCTCTTTCTGACATGAAGTGATGGGAACTGCTTGGATCGCTGCCTTTTCCTACCACTTCCCAGTTTACAGATGAAAATATGAAACACCATATTCATAATCATAAATTTGTAACTGTAATCCCTTTATTATTCCAAAGATGTGGGTACAGGCAAACAATCTCTCAACAACTGAGGCAGAAAATAGCGCTAAGTATTTAAATCATATGAATATGTATTGTTATGTATAACAAAATATATTTATTCCTTCAACAGACAGTTATATTTAGTTACTGTTGTTACAGCATTATTCCAATTCCACCACGTTGATTGAGATTTGCATTTTTAATTTAAATAATTCCTGAATATGTTCTTAAGACGAACACAAAATTAATTTCTAATTTCTGAATGCCACTTGCCAACTGTTATTTAGGAGTCTTACCTCTAAATGGCTACAGATGGGTTGTATATCTGGGTAAATTTCTATACACCTATTTATTTATTTATTTATGGTTTTTTAAACAGCATGTGTTGCTGGGAGCTAGTTGAATTTATAAATGTATGTCATGGACAATATTTTCCTATGAACCTAGCAAGAATTAAAAATTGGAGTTAGGTTACAAGCTTGCATATTCCAGGGCTGGTGGGGACAGTACTGGACACTGTGGCAAGGTAAGTGTAGAGCATGAACATCAGTCCCCTGCAGGGACTGTCTATCAGTGACAGCCCCCACAGGGCAATAAAACCTCCCTGTAGTGACTGAGAGCTTCCTGAACCACGCGTTGGGCTGTGCGGCATTGTTTTGTGAGCATAACTGAGTGTTTCCACGCTCCTTCCTTCAAACCTGAGAAAGTGAATTTTACTGTCTCTTGAATTTTGGGAAGGAAAGCGAATGTTGCTTTCAGAGCTGGTGAAAAGCACAGCTGGGAGAATTTGATGCTGAATAATCATGTTTTGTAAGCGCTCACTGTCATTACTCCTTTTCAGTTCTTAAAATTCTTAACCTTGAACAGTTTTCTAAATCCCACTTGTTTTTAGCTGATGCTTGGATGTCTTAGCCTGTTTTATGGTGGCAGACAGTAACCAGTGAAAAACAAGATTCACCCATGTTTTCAATGTGACAAAAGAATCTCTTTTGGCATGGGTTTAATTTTCTGCAAATGAACTTAAAACTCAAATTGTCTTCCCCAGATCAGAGTCGGCAGTGTTACTTCCCAAATCCTGGCGTCCTGGATGATGAAGGGAGCCCTTTCCCAGTTCTGCAGAGACATGAGTGCCTAAGCACCGATGTGTGGGGGAATCCACTTTTTCCAGAGAGAGCTCAATCAGCTCTGACTGACCAAAAACTCTGGGAAAAGTCTTTTGGGCAGCAAATATTTTTTGAGCTGCCCCTGCTGCTAGCACAGTGCCTGGGAACACTGGTGGTGAGCCAGGGCTCCTTGTGTGAGACATTCAAAGTCATTTCAGTCTGGTCACAAAGAATGAAAGCCCAAACATGTCTGTCAGGGCATGGGGACAGAGCCTGCAGGGCTGGGGGTGCCAGGGGATCCTGCCTGCCAGAGCACATCCACCAGAAACTGCTGTGGAAAGTGTGGGGTCAAGCAGGACAAGACAAATAGGATGATGTGATAACTCTGACGTGGCCCAAAACGTTATTTTCCCGAGATGTTCTAATCAAAGGAAAGCATCACAGCACACAACCCTGGCCTTTTTCAAGGTTTGTTGGTTTGTTTGTTTTTTGAAATGGGAGTTTTTACTGCAGTTCTGCTGTCTGCTCCTGGAGAGCAGGGAACGGGAAAATGTCTGAGATTTCTTTTTTGATGTGAACAAAACTCAGCAAACACTGTTTTGATAACAAAACTTTGCAGGATTGTGTTGAAGTGTAAGGAGCTCCACCATCTCTACTAATGACTAATACAGATTAATCAAAAGTGTTTGCATGAGAACAAGGTGTGGTGGGTGCTCTGTGGGCTGGAGAAAGTTTCCTGTGGAGACAGGCTGGGAGAGCTGGGGTTCTTTAGCCTGGAGAAGAGAAGGCTTCAGGGAGACCTTATTGTGACATTCCAGAACTTAGGAGGGCTTATAAAAAAAAAAAGAGTGACTTTTTGCTTGGGTAGATAGATGGGATAAGGGAGAAGAGTTTTGAATTAAAAGAAAAGAAACATAGATTAAATGTTAAGAATATCTCAACACCACCCTCAACTCCCTGTGAGGGTGGGCAGGCCCTGGCACAGGGTGCCCAGAGAAGCTGTGGCTGCTCCTGGATCCCTGGAAGAGTCCAAAGCCAGGTTGGACGGGGCTTGGAGCAACCTGGGACAGTGGGAGGTGTCCCTGCCCATGGCATGGATAGAACTGGATGATCTTTAAAAGTCTCTTCCTATCTTACTCTATGAAACTATGATTGTGTGATAATGAAGTACAAAGAACCTCAAAAAATGTGGTTTTTTAATCTTTTCCAGAGATTTTCTGCAGCTTTAAATCTTTGTTTTCTTTGCCCTCACAATTCATTATATTTTCAGTGGAAAGGTGGTTGACCTTGCAAAACCTTGCCACTTTAATCTAAAATAACTAGCTCAGACCTCTGGAAAAGGGGAAAACATGGAGAGAAAGCTCCTGGTAAAAATTTTGCACCTAATCTGTGCAGCCTGAACTGGTCACTGTCACAATATTCACTCTCTGAGTTCTGATGTTGTCTTCTCTGATACCACAGAACCGCGGAATGGTTCTGGGCAGGAAGACATCCTTGGGCTGGGTTGCTCCAAGCCCCATCCAACCTGGCCTTGGACACTTCCAGGGATCCAGGGGCAGCCACAGCTTCTCTGGGCACCCTGTGCCAGGGCCTCCCCACCCTCACAGGGAAGAATTTCTTCCTAATATCTGTTCTAAGCCATGTCTTTGCAACTCCACAAACAGCTGCACAAAGCCCACGGGCCCTGGCTCAAATCTCAGCCCACTACATTGCTTTTCATCCCAGAAACATCTTTCACCCTGCCTGGAGTCACACGGCAGTTTGTGAGTCACAAGTCAGGTTTTATTGCATGGCCATAGTTGAATGTCGGCAAAGCTGGAACCTAGAGCAGGTTCTGATGGCAGATTTCTCTCAGGGAACAGGTCATTGGAGTTTGTTGTGCTTCCCCAGTTCCCTCCTCACGGCAGTTGTGCATCTTTGTCTACAAATCACAACAGAAAGATTAAATAATTGGGTGGGGAAATCCTGGTGCTTGAGGAGGCTGTGTTAATTCCTGGTTCTTAGGAGCTTCAGGCAATTATTCTCTGCATTGATGACTTCATGCACAAAATAATGACCCATTAGGAAACTGTAGGAGGAGAAGCATAAATGTAGTGGTGAAAAGTGAGGTAAACTCCAGCTGGAACAGCCACCTGTTCCTTCCGGGACAAAAGGAATATTCTGGACAAACCCTGCAGGTCTAATTAGACAAAAAACTCCTGTACAATGCTAGTTTTGCCTGTGTAAGGTCTTAAGGGCTTGACTGTCCTCTGAATTTCTGAGAGATTGGGAAACACAAAATGCACATTGGTGAACAAGGAGTGTGCTTGTGTTAACCAAAGACAAATTTTGAAAGTCAAAACTTGCCAGCAAATGTGATCTCCTGCACGGAGGCACACGTTCCTCACTTATCACTGCTCACAACCACGATTATCTCCCTTTAAAGATGATGTCATGTTTTCATCCTAGATTTTTATCCTAGAGCTTTTACTTTTTGGCATGCAAACCCATCTGAAGTTGGCATCCCGTCCTCTGCACAGGCACAGTGCCACTGCAGCAGATGGGCGAGCAGTGAAAGTAGCACAAGTGGCAAGTCAGACCTTAGCAGGGTGACTTCCTTTCCAGGGACTAGGAAAAGGCACTCAGTGGAGTCGTTCAGCACCTAAAATCCAGGTATAATGACATTATTAATCAATTGTTGAGCTAAATGCTGAAGAATGCAGGTTACCAACCACACGCTCAGAGAGTGAGGAAATTTTCTTCTGTCCAATTTATTTTGGACATAAATCACACAGAGGAAAATACTGGGTCCAGAAATTACTTTTCCAATCTGTTTTGTGATGTAAAGAGTTTTGCCTAAATGCTTCACTAAATGAATGAATTCTTGCTTAGCCTGAAACACAGGAAAATACATCCATGAACTAGACAACAAACACGGAATATTTGACAGTATCAATAGGTCTGTTCTGGAAATATTCCTAAGAACTCACTCAGCTAAACAAGTCAGATTTTTGGTTTTCAATAATCTCATAGAAATTAAAATTTCTGAATTTAACAGTGTTTATCCATATCTCTATAAAGAGACAGGAAGTGAGAAATCCACAACACAAGATGCTGGCGCTTCTATTTTCTTTTGGAAAAACACTGACTTTCTGAAACCCCCCCCAATTTTCAGTTACAGAAATTTGGTTCAAGGCAACTGCTCTATCAGATTTCAGGCACTGCTGAATTGATCAGAAAGCACACACTTGCTCATAACAAGGTGTAACAAGGCACCTCTCTTCTAAAATCAGCTATGCTAGCTGTTATAAGAGCAGGGAACAAAACAAACATCTCAAGTATATGCACTGCTTTCATTTTCTTTTATGCTGACATGGANGCTCCTCAGGGGAGGTGTGATGCCTTGGGAAGGCTGACCTGAAACTGGACAGAGACTGGACAGAGCTAAGAGAATAAAGTAGATATTTATTGAAAGGCTTCTAAGATCCACCTTGGACAGGACAGGAACCTGACCACGGCTACACCCAAGGTAGACTTAGAATGGTCACAAAATGGCTGACTGGTCATGAGGTCTTACATTTCTATAAGTTTTGGTCCATTTGCATGTTGGGGTTTAATTTTCCAATTACAGCTCCAGATTGTGAAGTCCCATCCTTCTTGCTCCTCCCTTCAGCCCACTGTTGTTTGTGCTTTTGGGCCTGAAAATCGTACTTGATTTTCAGCAGGAAAAGATTTGTTTTGTCTACCTACTCTGTGAAGAGAGCTGACTGACACTTAATGTGAGGCTCAGAACTGCATCCCTAGGCAGCACAGAATCTGGAAAACATGAAAGCTAAAACTTAAGGCATCAGGTGTGGTTTGATTAGCAAAAATATCAGCTTTATTCTCTTTTTTACCCAAATCAAAGTGTTCAATTTATAAGGAAGAGGTTAGCATGGGAAAGGGTCTAAAGATGTACTAGAGATATTAGTGATGAATGATAATAATTTGTAGAGATATTAGTGATGAATGATAATAATTTGACTGACACAGAAGTATTTATAGAAGTGTTTGGTCATTGGGGCAACCTCATGAACATGTGTGATCAGTAACTCCATTTACAGATAGATTTATATTTCTCATACTTTTTTCTTTTTCTTTTTTCTACTGTGGTTTTGTTTTGTTTTGTTTTGTTTTGTTTTGTTTTGTTTTGTTTTGTTTTGTTTTGTTTTTTTAATGACCTTTGGAATGGTTTGGAGCTCTTGGCTCTACAGTTTTATGGAGGTGTATTATTTTCTGGTAGGAACTAGTTTTAGCACAGTTTGTCAGTCAAAGCACCCTCTGTGCTGAGTGCTGCAGGTCACTCCCAGCACTGGAGGATGTTTGGCCAAGATCAGTGCCCCAGGCAGGACATGAAGCAAAAACTGTCCTCCTGAGGAGATCTCTAGTCTTGTGTTATTCATTTGAAACATCCTCTCCCAGTTCATTTACAGCTTTGAAGGGCAAACAAAATTGTAACTCGCAGTTGAATGTGCAGTAATTATGAAACTCTTCATGTAAGATGTGATTTAGGATCCTTTCTGCTCATTGGATCTTTCCACTGGTAACCAAGACTTTCACTAAAGACACCTGAAACCAGATGCAATTCCCAACTGCCTTAGCTGTTACTCAAACAAATATAAATTTACTTCCTTGGAAGTGCCTTTACTGAGAGAAGGATACAACCAGAATTTGTGGCTCCACGGCACACGTTCAGTTTGGCTGCTGGTCTTTGGGAGGATATTCCCAAAGTCCCACCCATCACAGAATGGTGCCATGGCAGCTCATCCCAGCTCAGGGCTGGTCATCTGCTGGTGCCAGAGCTGAGCTGAGAGTGCAGCAGAACAAACCCAGGGTTTGGCTGGGGCTGCCCACCTCATCACCCATTCTTGGAGGAAAGACTGGATTGGGAGGTTGTGGCCAGGTGGGATTGGAGCCTTCTCCCAGACAGCTAGAAATAGACAAGGGGAAATGGCCTCAGGTTGTTCCAGGGTAGGTTCAGGATGGATTTTGGGAACACTTCCTTCACTTAAAGAGTAGTGAGGCATTACAAGGGGCTCTCTAGGGCAGTAGTGGAGCCCCCATCCTTGGAGGTGTTTGAGAAGTGAGTGGATGAGGTGTGGGTTAGTTGACAGAGTGGTTTGAAGGTTGATGTTCTTGGAGGTCTTTTCAACCTTAATGGTTGATTTCTATGATTCTTGCTGCAGACCATGGTGTCACCCATCCCTTTGGTGTGACTTACCTTCATGACCTGTTTATTATGTAGATGTACAGCAACCTTCAAAACCAAGCCCCCTCCACATGCAAAAATTCCTTCTATGGGAAGATAATTGATGACTACAACCACACAAGTGACAGAACATGGAAATGTAGAGACAAAACGCTGCCTGAAAGAAATCTCCCCTTTCTAGACACTGAAATATTTTTAAGAAAATTTGTGCTACAATGCAAAATTCAACCCTGTCCACCTACAATTTACAGAGTGAACCTTCTGGGTGTCCAAAGATTTCTGCAAACGCTACAAATGAAAGATTTCTCTCCAGCCGCCTGCTGAGGTGGATGCAAACCAAGTTTGAGTCCACCAGCAAACCTGATTTGGTTGATTGACGGCAAGAGCCTCCAGGAAATGGTTCTCACATCAGATACACATGTGCTGATAAATAAAATCCTGACTTCTTCCACTGCTTTCATTGAGAGGCTGGGAACATTTGCATGACAAATTTCTACTGTCAGAACACTTAATTGAACAAAAAAACTCTTTCTGTTGAAATGCAGGAGCCCAAAAACAGCCAAGGAAGGCATATTTTTTTTTGTTCTATATGCACAGGTTTTTAAATTGGAAAACCATCAAGTAAAGTTTGAGATCCAGGATGTAAGAAGCACATTTGAAGATTATTCATTAAAACGTGTATAGTGACATCTGATTTGGAGTACTTCCCATACGGCTGCTGGAGCAGATCTCTGTCCCAGCTTGAGGGTTGGCTTGGGAGAAGTGACACCCTGAAGGACCTGGGGACCAGGGTGACCATCAGAGCCTCCCCTCCTGTGCTGCTGCAGGGAGGAGTGACCCCAGTGCTTGTTACACCCTGGACTCTTGAGCAGCTTTTTAAGTCCCAGTGCCACCAAAAATGCGGGGAAAACAAAACCCCTCCAACAAAACTTTTATTGTTAGAGAATTAAGGCATCACTTTATTCTGGATGGGATGTTGTCCTGGCCAGGGTGTGTAACAGAAATAATTTCATCCGCACATTGCACCGGTTGTGCAGAGTGAATCATTCCATCACACATGGTTCTTTACTAGACTTTTCACATACTTATACAGACAAAACCCAGAGAAATTAATAGGTTCGATGTTCATTGGTCCCAAATGAAACAATTCTCAGTATTTGGTTTCCTGTGGGTATTGATCCCTTTGATGCTAATTAGATCCTCATGTGCTACTCCCAGGATGTAGATGTTAACATCACCAGGCCTCGCCCAGGCAACAGAGTCTTTTGAAAAGAAACTTTAATTCCTTTCCCCTGGGCAAAGAGGAATAACCCCCTGGACCAAAGTTAGTTAAAATTTTTAAAAGTTGTATCATTTCCAACACCAGCACCTACTGTGTCTGACCCACTCACCAGAGCTCTGCTCAAAGCCTTCCTCTGCACGAGGGATTTGCCAAAGGAGCCCAAGAAAAGGTCTCTCAGCATGGCATAACTCCCTTCTGGCCAGCATCACAGAAATACAAGATAAAGGTATTGAAACAGGTTGAGAAATCCCTAAAATTCTAAAATAATACGAGAAGTTTTCCCAGCAATCATTTTTGATTGCTGACAAGTTAGCAACAACAACAACAAAAAATCATGTTCAGGACCTAGTCAGTATTTGATACTGTCATTTTTTATTAATTTTGGATGGCTTTTTCATATGCAGTATTCTAGACTCTACCATACTAACAGGAGTTGTTTATATTTTAGGAAGAGAGAGCTGAGGGTATCAAAAAAATGTTTCATATAACTCATGCCCTTACTAGGAAGAACATAACTACCCTGTTGGGAATGCACATCTGAATTAATCAACCAAACAAAAATATGATAGGGAACAGAAAGGACTTTAAACACAAATCAAAAGCCCTGACATTTGCCGTTAAATCAGAGCACCCTGGTGCACACATGAAATTTGCCACTCAAGTTCCTGGAGTCTGGGGCTTCGAAACGAACAGGAATTATTTGCTTTGTTATTTGACTTATTGTTTGTCACATTTGCTGTGATGATGGGCAATCTGAAACTGCAGCAGGAGTTGGGAAAAAAAGCACAACTGCTAGCACACCAACATATTTTCCGATTGCAGTGCTCAGAGACAGCTATCTTGATGGCTGGGATATCTCCAAAATATTATTTGAGAAGAGATACAATTTCTTTCCTCCAAAACCACACAACCCTCCACAAACAAAGCCAATATGTGTTCCTTCTTTTTTCCCCCAAATCAATATAAGCATCCCTTTGCAGGTTAGACTACATCACTCTCACACCTCTTTTTTTCTCTATTTGTATGAAAAAAATTGCAGATTTTCTCCTAAAAAAAGAAGGTAATTTCTATCCACACATGAAGTATCTTCTAAACAAATGACTACATTCATTCTGTGTCCTTCCTTGTCATTTTTTTGTTTCTCCTACTACCTGTGACACAATTATCCTTAAAAGTAGCATTGAGGCTGCTGCTGATGGAGGCTTTGCATGAATCACGAAGACAATCCACTGTTTATTCCACATTAAAAGAGGCAACATCATCCCGTGGCAACATCTTCTGACTGGAAATCAAAATGTCCATAGGAGGAGCCCATAGCTTGTATCAATATTTGATATTTTTCAAAGTCCCTGACGCACACATTCTTTCAGTATGATTTTAGCACATGAATTTTAGTGCAAGTGCTGAGGCTCATGTGCTAAATCAACAGTTTGGAGCCCCCAGGGCCTCGCTGGAACCTCACCAGGTGCCTGAGGGCTGTGTCTCATTTGCATAGCATTTACATGAACATACAGCCTGTTGTGTTTGAAATATGACATGTCCAACACCGCTTCCTTGGCACGCTCATTTGGGAGGCGTTTTCCTAGGAAAACCTCTCTTCAGCTGCACGGATGGCTGGTGGTTCTCCTTATTAACAACCTATTAGCATGATGGGGTGTGCTCTGCTCTTGTCTAGTAAAACCCTGCCCGGCTGTGGGAGCAGAATACAGATACAGGATCTGGATACAGGACACAAAGGCGGCGTTTTTTCCTGTGTCACTATCCACTGGCAAGATGACTCTGCTGAGCTGGCCGGGTGCTGTGGCTACCAGCTGTGCACAGCACATCTGGATTTCATCCTGCTTCCTGAGCCCCAGTTCTGGAATTTAGGCTCCTCTCAGATGACCACGATTCCAGCTTGCTGTAATTCCAGCACTGTCCTTAACAAACTTCTGCAATGAGCCCAAACAATTGTGCAGAACACGTAAAAACCACCCTGGCTGCGCGGTAAATTAAATATTACTGAATAGTCGCTCTGCGTTCTGCAAAATTATAAACACAGTTATGTTACAGCGTTGCCATTAATGAAGTGAGGCTGTTCCATAGCTGTCTCTTGTGGGATATCTCCTTCCATCCCAGAATACACCTCCTTTTGTGGGAGCTGGGCCAGGTGAGTACAGCAGAGGTGCTATTGTGGAGTCCAAACAGTTCTGGGACAGCCACAGTGCAACAAAGGAACAGGAGGCAACAGAAGAACAGATGCATAAATTGAATTTTCCACCAGCTATTTACAGCTATTTACAGCCCATTTATTCCATCTGAGTGAGAAAGAATAAACATCCCTGAGAACGTGCCCTGTAATTCCAATTAAATTTTATTGTGCAATTTGCTTTTTACTTTCCCCAAACCACTTTTTTTTCCTTTGCTATGAGAGATTTAAGCATTTTATCTGAGAAGTTTAGATTACAAAGAACAGGGCTCTATTGTGGTGGTAACTAAATCTGATTATCTATAATTAACCCGTGAATGACTCATGGTGGACTGTTAGAGAGGAAACTTAAGTGTGATGAAATTAATTTCTCACTCAGAACTCAGACTGAAATACAGACCTTATTTTTTTCTGTTTTCTTTGTTTTGTCTGAAAAAGCTTGCTTGGTTCAACTTTTTTTTGCCTTTATACCTCCTATTTGCATGTGTTTTTCTGGGAATTCAAGTAATTGCCGTAATCAAAAGTAGAAATGCTGAAATACTATAAAGCCTTGAGCTTTTGTCAGGTTTCTGGCAAATTCTAAATCTCAACTGTTTGCACAGTTTTGTACAAGCAGCCAGTTTTTGGGAAGCTTTTGAAATCCAGATCTCAAAGCCTTCTTGCCCTCACTTTATCCATTCAGTTTGTGGGTAGAATTTAAGACGGTACAGCTGTGAGACCTTGTAAAGGACCAAAGACTGGGAAAAAAAATTTACCCAGCAACAGCTTTAAAGTATAAAATTGCAGTTAGAGACCTTGTTTTGGAAAGTCCTGCGATAGCAGCTTTTTATTGATTTCATTGAAGAAATGAAACACAAATGTAAATTTAATTGTAGCAGTCAAAAAAATGAAGAGGCAGGAATTACTGATCCTTATAAAAAATTTGGGGTTTCGCTGTTGTGTAGGTTTGGTGACATGACTTAGGAATGTCAAGGAAAAGCCACAGGACAGATTTCCAAGGACAGGTATTGTTCAGGACCATTATGAAATGCCGAGTTCCCCACTACTCTGGGAGATCAGATTGCCTTCATACAACACCAAAGCTTGACATTTTTAAAAGGGGGAGTTAAAATTTAGGAAATATATAGGAATTGTGATCTTGAATGTTTTTCTTCCCTGAAATTTCTGTGAGAATTGAATACTTTTGCAGGTGTCTTTAAAGATCTCACTCAATATTGAGAGTTTCACAAACCCAGCTTGCTGTTAATATGGCTAGGTAAGAATTTTAAATTTGGGTTATTATTTTATCTTGCCAGAAGGACTGGGACCTGCAATTAGATTTTTGGCATCACCCAAAGGTCGCTAAGAAGTCTCTGTACCATCTTCTACTGCACAGGATGGGATCTGTGTTTGTGTCACTGTAAAAATGAGATACCTGAGGTTTTATACTTTTTTTATGTGGAAACTGTTGGAGATCTTTGGATTAAATTCACCATAGGTATAGCAGGGTATGTTGTGACTACTATGTGTGGACTGTTCACTAATTTTAATATACCAAGTGAAAGGTTAGGGATCTATTTCCATATCTTATTGAGGAGTTTAAGGTGATGACATTAAAAAAACCTTTAATTCATTCGGACAGCTGAGTTTTAATTAAACTGAATCTCCAGGGCTGCTTTCTCTGAAAGGTAACATAGAGGTCAGTTCTTGAGCAGGTGTAAACCAGCAGAATTCCTGTGAGAATCTGGCCCTCAACATTTCAGAGAGTGAGAGAAAAGGGAGCAGGGGGAACCTAAAATATCTAAAGAGGACTTTCAAGAAGGCTGGAGAGGAACTTTTGACGAGGACAAGCAGTGATGGGAGAAGGGAAAATGGCTTTAAGCTGAAGGACAGCAGGGTTTGCTGGGAAGAAATTCCTCCCTGTGAGGGTGATGAGGCCATGGCACAGGGTGCCCAGGCAAGCTGAGGCTGCCCCTGGATCCCTGGAAGTGTCCAAGGCCAAGCTGGACGGGCTTGGAGCACCCTGGGCTGGTGGAAGCTGTCCCTGCCCATGGCGGGGGTGGGAAGGAATGAGCTTCCCACCCAAACCAGTCTGGGATGCCGTGATTCCAAACCTAGACCGGGAAGTGAAGGCAGTAACATTGCACTCTCCACTCTCAGTGCTCGCTCAGCAGCATCACTTGCCACGGTTCGTCACAGCAGCTGCAGCACGAGGCACTCATTAAGGATGTGTCTGAGCAGCCTCCAACAGCAGCGACACTCGTTATCTTTGCAGCAGTGTGTGCAGAGGGGTAATGAGTGCAAGGAGTCAGAACATCGCCAGCTCGTTGGCAACACAGCTTGAGATGCTTTCAGAACAATAAAATAGCACATAATAGAGATGCTTGGATAAGCATTTTGGAAAGATTTTGGATAACTATTCTCCACTTAATAAAAAAAAAACAAACCAAAACACCACAAAACAATAGGATAGAATACGTTACATGATAGAGCAAAACAAATTGAAGGGCTCCTCTATTAGTTATGAGTTTAGTCAAGAGAGAAGAGTGAAAAACAAACAGGGAGATGAAGACTGCCAAACCCCGAGCAGGCTATAAATATACATATGTAAACGAGAAACCTTGACAACACTCACACAACACTTGCCATCACAGTTGTCAAAAACTTATAAACAATTCACACTACAGTTCCTTAAATGTTCCATACTCTTTTTTTTTTTTTTTTTCTCCCTAAAAAGTGAAACTAAAGTAAATAAACCCAGAAGATGGAGAAGGGTTTTAGTATTGAGAGCTCCACAGTGAACATATTGAACGGTGCAGTTGGACAGAGCATTCTAGCAGGAATTTGGAGGCATTCAGATTCGTACAGATTTCAATTTGATTTTATTCTGGCTGGCTTGTGTATGGGTTGGGAAACTTCAGCACTCTGCCTGTCCTCCACCCTCTAATTGGCAGCTGCTGCTTGCCAGCAGGTCAGAGAATGTCAGGCAAGGACTATAAAACTCACAGAACATTTCCCTGCCTCTGAGCTCTCAGGAACAGGAGATAGCAAGTATCAACAGCTTGTATGAACACAGAGGTCAGATAGGAAGAATATCTCAGACGAATAAAGACTCTGCATCAGAAGAAATCAGCTTACAAAATAATAAAAGGCTGTGGAAAGTTTTCTGTTTTCATATTATTTTTCCTAGGGAATTTTTGGCTATAATACATTTTTGCATGTTTTGATACCGTGGTTTATGATTCAATCTGCAATCATTTCCTTCGATCTATTAATTTAGTGTGAAAAATTATCCCTTGTGTGGGAATCCTTCACAGCTAACTGGCACTGAGAGTTATATCATTGCTGTTTTCTGCACTTCATTCTTATTTTTACCTTGTAGACCTTCTCATGGAGCTTCAGCAGAATTTGCATGTCTGACAGCAAAACTATAAATTAATCTCTTACAAGATCATTCATATAATGCCTCTACATGCTGAAGCAGAGCTGGGTTTAAGAAAGGTTTTATTATTTATCCAGGAGACCTTCTGCACTATGGAGTGATCATTATTTCCAGATCTTTAATGCCTGAAAGGTTGGAAGTTTCATTGCTGTTCTACAGGCTTTGGAACAGAATCCAGGGAGCAAAACAAAAAGTGGTTCCAATTGTTGATGGTGAGGTTCTGACCTCTTGCAAGGAATAAATGCCAGTGCTGCCAAGGAGGTTTCTTCTCATTCATGTTGGTATCACTGAGATCAGGGTTTCCACAAGTCAGCCTCAATTGCCATCTCTCCAGTTTATCCAGTTGTTATTCGTTATCTCTCCCTGGACAGCCCAAGTTAACCCTTTAGTTCCCAGGGAGTAGCTAACACGTTTCATGGGCTTTGGGTATTCTTCCTTTGAATTTTATTAAAAGTAATATGAAAAGAAATAATAAAAAAGTCCTTTTGTGTCGTGGTTACAATAGTTCATAATTTTTCGACAGTTATAATAATTCTACTAAATAGAGGATATGAGCGTCTCCCAAATAATATGTAAATTTCCAAAGAAATTTAATTTTGTCCTCTCCAAGTGTATCTAGAGTCTGGCAAATGAAAACTTATCCCATGCTTTTTCTTCAGCTTTCATGAAATTCTTAATGTGCAAAATGAGGTGATGATAAAACTTTGATGATAATAGAGAAAAATGGTTTGAAGAGGACCATTAAAATATTTTTCCTGTCAAGTTTTAGTCTACTTAAGTAGAGTTTGTTCTTACTGCAGTTCTCTGTTTGAAACACAACATTCACAAGAATACTGAGCCAATGTCAGAAACAAATAGCCCATGTTCCTTCATACATAAAAAATAAAATGTATTGGTCTGCTTTTCTTACTTTGGTATTGGTTTACACTGGGGAGGATCTGTCCTTTTTTTGATGCAAATTTCCCAAACTGACAAACCTGTAGTGTGTGACCTGAGAGTTCTGCCCTGATACCACTGTGAAATGGCTTAGAAATAACTGCGCCCGCATAAGAGAGAAATATTCTGATAAGCAAAAGGACATAAAGAAAATATACAGTGATATATATGAATTTAATCCAGATATTTACATGTGTGAGACTTTTAATTGAGAAAACTACTCTTGTCCAAAGGTTTTTCACCTACCATACCGTGAGAGGAGCTGGACATGTAGCTATCTAGGAATGTCCTACCTCACATGGTCATCTGCATAGAAACAAAGCAAAACCTGCAGGTGGTTGAGTTTTTTTTAATTCTGAGCAGAACAAAGTCCTTTCACTTCCACAGGGCTCCACAGTCCTGACAATAAGCGCTGCTTTCTTTTCACAGGTTTCCTCTTTTTCCATCTGAACTTCCCTCCTTCCCTAGATTCTTGTGCTCATAGGAACTTTGGCTCTCTTTCTGTTTTTTTGAAGCAAGAAATGCAGTTGCCCTTATGATACATCATTCTTTGCCCTTGCCATTGGCTCACCTATGTGAGGACCAGAAAGGAATGAATAAAACCCCTTGGACAAGATCCTACATCCTATATTCTAAATATTTTTTTCCTACCCACAGTAGGACACATTCATGTATGTTTTAATGAACAGGTCTTGGTGTTTGATAGGTCTTTCTATTCCCATGAATCAGGATGATGTGAAGGATTTTCCAGCTGAGCTCAGCAGCCAGTCTGGGTAACGCTGCCCTCAGAGCCTAATTCTAAGAGCAGTCTTCTGTACATTAAAATATCTCTTCTAGTTTAGTTCACGAAATAACAATATTGAGACTCACTGGGTTCTCAGACAGAACTTTCCGTATGAATGAAGCAGCCATATGAAATGAAGTTTAAAGCTTCAGTATTAAGTTGCTTTTCCTCTCTAACACAAATTTAGCAAAGCTCAATTCCCTTTAGCTTGAAGAGCTGATAGGGATTTAATGATTAAATTATAGATCAGTTGTAGATGCCTGGTCTTTCCTGCGAAGATGCAGGAAAACACACTAAAAACCCGTTGCATAAAAAGAAGCGTTTTGCAAAACTGTAAATTTAGAGTTGGCCATACCAATGAGACAGAGAGGGCAAATGTGTTGGCAATCGTTTACCAGAGGGAATAAATGGGTGGGAAGTAATGAGGATATTAGCTAAAAATAAATCCCTGCACACGTCTCTGTGAGCCAGGCAGACACCCATGTTATGGACACTAATGTGATTCCTTGTGAGAGCTTGGGATGACAACCCCAGGAGGGGGAGTTTGATGGCAAAATAAAATGGACATGAGAAATGTCCTGCTGCGGATGTGACTGGCTGTGAGGTGCTGGAGTGCCACGGACAGCACAAATAACTCAGGAGTTTCTGGGCAGGAAATGTAAGACCTGGAAACAGCTTAAATTAGTGAATTGTTAGAGATGATGCTGAAAAGAATACTGCAACTAAGTTTTAGAATTGCACAGAAATGTATAATCAAAGGCAAAACCTCCATGGAAAATTGAGTTCTTAATTAACCTGCCCTTATCATTTTGATTTTTAAGCTTCAAGACTTTAAATGCCTTTCATGTTCTTTTTAGGACCTAATGTTAACCTGTCACATTTTTTCTTTGGCACATGTTTGGAGTTTTTTAAATTTTTTTCTCTTAAAAATGGTATATACATGATTTTAAAAACTGACAGCATTAAAGATATAATGTTCCCAAATGATCCAAAGATAATTTTTATATTTATCAAAAGGATCTTTTTCCTGACACCTCAAAAAGAAAAGGAACATATCAACTCTTCATCCTGATTTAGGAAGGCCTATATTTTTAAGTCACACTTTCCCAACATAAAAAAAAAAAAAATCCATTCAACTGCAGTATTATTACGACTAATATTGGAGTCTTATAAATAGGCAAATCATTCTGTCTTCTTGAAACTAATGGGGTCACGGTGATAAATCCCAGTGGCCTCAGCATTGCCTATTGAAACTGGTCCATGAAGATACAAATCCTGTACCCAATACTCTTGGGAAGTCCTTGCATGGGATTTTGCAGTTGGGTTAAATGTAAGAAGACATTTAACCTGTGCAGTATGAGCCCCCAAATTTCTTTGGAGCCTTTTGTCCTTTAGATAGTAATGGAATCGTGTTTGGAAAAGGATGGAAAGTTGGGAATGGGGTTTTTCTTAAGTAGACATCTTTGCTTTTGCTTTCTGCAGATACCTTGAGATTTTTATGAACGTGAAATATTATTTTAATTTGTATCTGCACTGCTCTCTCTGTTTCTAATTTTATCTTTTAAACCAAATATATAGATTTCATTTACTGTTTGTTGCTCAGCTGTCTCTTTAGGCAATAAAAGCTGAGAAAAAATAATATTAGTGTTAATTTAAGTAAGATATGAGCAAGCAGAAGTAGCTAAATGGAGACTGAAACAAAATCCTCAGTTTTTATTACATTTTTGCTAACTCTATTATTTCCCTGTAACAGAACTTCACTGTCATCTTTTCTTCAAGATTAATTAAAAGAGATAACCTGTTCGTTTGGAGATAATGCCTGTCCTTATTCTCTCTGTATGAGGCTGATGCACCTTTGATTTCTGAAAGTGCAGGAAATAAAGGCTCTGGCACAGCTGCCCTGACCGGTTTTCCAGCAGCCTCATTTCCTGCAAACTTCCCTGTTGCAATCCAGAAGGCTGCATGGGATTGTGGCATCTGACAGGTAGCGGATTTAAAATGTCCTTGAAAAGGGAAAATTGTGGCTGTGATGCCAGAGCTGTGACTGCTGCCAGACTTGTTCCAATATTCTTGCGGATTCTCCTGGAATTTACAGACAAGATATTCCTCCCTGAGATAGTGGGGAATAGACTTGAGCAGAGAGGGGATTGTTCCCTATCAGGCAGACCTGAACAGCCTTAAAAAAATCATAGCATTTTCAACAGATGTAGCAGAGCAGAGTTCAAATAGCCTGAGTTCATCTCCAGTTCCTGAAATATTCTGATTTCTGAGGTATTTAATGCTTTCTATATTTCAATTTCCTTCTTATTTTAAGGTAACAATCTGGTTCACACTAAATTCCTGGGAGTGTGGAAACAAAGAAGTGCGAATGGAAGGATTAGACTGATCTCTTGGGAAGCTTTAGTGCTGCATTCAGTAAAATTCAAAGTCATCTCTTTGCCCAGGAACTTGAAAGAAGTCCCTATTTCCCTTCTAATGAAGTTAATGGAAATTTTGCAATAATCTCTTTTGCAAAAAAGATCAAGTTTACTGTTCCTCTTCCATTTTACACATGACGGAAAAATATGATGGTAGGGTTTCCAGGTCTCCTGAGTTAGGGGTCTCTTCAAATTAAAGTGTCAGCCTTATGCTGCTAGAAAATCTGTTGAAAATATGTCATGCCTTTGAGGTATTGTTTTAGATTCCTGGCAATTAAAAAAAATCCTATTGAAAATATGAATCCAACTCCTGACATTGTGAATGCTTCTGGTTTGTCTGTACCTGTTTCAGAAATGTTCATCTAGCCCATAGTGTGAGAAGTGTCAGTGCTTGGAGCACTCAGAAAATTTGATTTATTTTAATTACACACTCATTAGCCAGAGTTTTTTAATATGTTCAATGACCAAAACAGGGCAGCAGAGCAGCAACTATTGTGTGGTAAAGGGAAGTGCTGGAATAAAGATGCTTTCGTGAAAAACTGTAAAGCCTGGGGGAAAAGAAAGAAGAGAGTTGGCAGGAGACCCACACCTGAATAGAAAGTGCATTTAGCGCCTGTTTATTTGATCACCTCTTTTTTAAGGTGAGATGAGCATTGACTGCAGGGACCAGAGGGGGTGGGAGCATGGGCTGCAGGATGAGGCCTGAAGGTGAGGTTGGTAGGAGAATCGTGGAATCAGAGCCATCACGGCTGGAAAAGACCTCGAAGGTCACCAGACACAGCCGTCAGCTCCATCATGGTACTCAGGAGAATCCCAAAGCCTTCGGGTTTCTCTCTGTTCCACACTTTTGCCCCATCTCCTGTCGGCACAGCCGCTCAGAACAGACCCCGCTCCCTCACACAGACATGAGGAGTTTGCTCTAAATCCTTATTTGAATGTTTAAAGTTATAAAGAGGTTTATGTGAACGTGAGCGCAGCTGCCTGTTCTGCAGTGACCAGCATTGCCTCATCCTCCTTTGTGCTGGTTCAGTCCTCGTCCTCAGAAGCCAAATCCATTTTTAAAGGGTCCTGCTGAAGAGGACAGTCCTTTATGCAAGGCACACACCACCTCTGCATGGGCACTTCGTTAGGAATATTAGCTATGTGCACTTGAAAGGACGCACCAGGAGCAAAATCTCTGCAGAAATGTATTTCCCTTTTATTAGGAAAGTCTTCTATAGGCTTAATTATCACGGACAAAAAAAGCAGGCTGTTTCCCAGGGAAATACTACCCACTGATATCACAAGAATTCAGCCCTGCTTAAGTGCTAGGAGGTATGTTCTCAGTGCACTTATAATCGGGTCATTATCACCATGGTTATGAGATTTAACTGACTGAAAACTGTAGGCATTTGTCTCATTAATGCCAAATGTTAGAGTTTATTTCTGGGAACTGAAAACTCAGTTGCCGAGGGACACCTGTTCTGTGATCATCTCCGAAAACAAGGCACTGGAGAACATCCTGCCTGCTTCGTGTCAGATGATTTCACAGGTGTTTTTTACTGGTTCTTAGGGGGGGTTTGGTTATTTAATGACTTTGTTCTGTGGCGCTTTGCTTTGTGAGTTAATGCTCTTTGTGGGCTGCAAGTTGTGCAAAACAAACACATGGTTCTGGTGTTCTTTGCACAACGTCAGTCACTTCTGGGCCATGCTACATCTCAGCATAATCTGCATTTCTATTTTATTACCTGTCCCTCTCCTCTTTTTGGCTCATCTTTTTTTCATACACTTTCTGACAAAACAGTTTTCAGCTGTGATCTTGGGACTGAACACAGTCACACTTCTCTCCTTGGAAGATAATTAAAGACGTGCCATCGCCTTTCCAATTTCATTCCTATTGTTGCTGTGACAAAAAATGTAAAATCATCAGCAACACTTGGCTCAAACCAGAATTAATGTATTTTTATCCGTTCAAATTTTTTTTTTGCCTCTTCTTTAGTCTGTCTTTTTATCACCAAAGTTACCCCAAAAGGTCCAAGACCAG
>VYZR01071968.1:27648-44699 GCA_013400675.1 Oxylabes madagascariensis | reverse complement strand
TTTTTTTTTTTTCCTCAAATAGTTTTACCCAAGAGAAGGAAGGAAGAGGCAAAGATATTTTCTCATTTAAAAATGCATTACTAAGTCATAGGCCAGCATTCTAATAAGTTTAAGGTATATTTATTTACTGGAAAATAACTTGGCATGTCTATTTAATGTAATTTGATACGCATCAACATCTCTGTAACCCTGGACCTTGTGTCTCTCCAAGAACAAAAGCACTTCACTTTCCATCATCTCACTCAAACACATCATCTCAGTAAAAGGAATACAAATCTCCTTAATAGGAGCAATGAGGAAAACGCTCATGGTTCCTCATATAAGGTGTGTCCAGAGATGTACCCACAGCATCCACCCCTTTTTGCTTTTCATACATTCCATTGCTCCATAACAAGGGAGTGTAACAGAAGCAAGCAGAGGATGCAAGGCAGGGTTTACCGATGAATTTAGGAGAGGCTGGAGCAGCTGCTCATCCACAGCATTAAGTAAAATAATAATCAGCACTTGAAGGTGCAGGACCTCTGAAGACAAACCTTGCTCCACAGAGATGTCTCTTGCTCAACTACGCAACACAAAACACAAAAACCCCTCCCAAAATAGTCCCCAAATCTCTGGGCAATGCTCTACACTGTTTTCATACACAACACCTTGGAATACACCCAGCTGGAAATCATGGGGAATGCCTGATCAGAGGTACATCTCCTGCCTGTAGAAATCCATGCAAATAAATAAACTAGCATCTTATAAGCCTATAAAATGTTTAAACTGCCTCAAAAAAAAAAAAAAAAAAAAATCAGGGCTGTGATTCTCAATCTGCGACCCAGAAAAAAAATATCTACATAATCAGTTTATCAAGGCACATTTTTTGAAGATAATTTCCATTGAAGTTCAGAATGTTATGTAATTACTGCTTAGAAGAAGATATAAATATTCTGATCAAAAGTCCTTTGCATTATTTATTTTAGATACTTAGATTTACTTTAAGAGAAAAACAATAGGCATTCTGGTGTCATAAGCTGACCAGAGATACTGTAAGTGCAGGTAAAATTGTGGGGGAGAAATTGCTCAAACCATTTAATGCTATAATTCACTCATTAGGACAGTAACTCAAATGTGTGCTTGGTTTCTAAAATGCCATTTTCAGGTTTGACATCAGGGAGAGAGAAGACAAGAGACCAGAGAAGTATTCATACCAAGAACACTTTTCAACTGCATCTCTAATACTCATTTTTTATTTCTGCCATTCTTATTGCTTGACTATTTTAGATATATGCTAAAGGAGTAACATAGGCCTGGATATATCTTCTAAGGAAACAATGAAGAGGAAAAAGATTGAAATAAGGAATCCCAAATTTTCAAAGGACCCTTTCTTCTAATCTATCTGCTTGGATAATGCGTCCAGAGTGGCATTTTGTAATGACAGCAACTTTCCAACAAATCAATAGTTATTTAATTCCCAACAAGCTCTCGAGTCCATTAAACCTGATTACATTCACCCATTTCAGTTGGGTGCAGTTATTTTTCCTACACCGGCACTTAATCTATAACAGGAACTTATGAGAACTTTCAAAAGCAATTTCAACATCAATCAGCATAGAGTGAAAGGCACGATTTGCTTGTAATTATTTATTGGACAGGATGGCAGAGGGCCTGACTGAGCTCCAGCGTCCGACCTTCACCCCCAAATTCTAATGGATATGAAGGCCTGCTGGATGTGTCTCACTGCATAAAAAGCAGCCTCAGCTTGCATGTCTCACAAGACACAGGTTCCCAATACCTGCTAACGGCCACTGTGCAATGCTATATTTGTATTTTAGACATATGTGTCTGATATTAAGCCTGAAGTGAAGAACACAACCCACAGTCTTCTATTACTGAAGGGAATATATGGAAAACCACCTGTTTCATGCTGTGATTGCCCCTCTACATCAAAGTGTTGGAGTAAAGGAGCACAATGAAGGTTTCACCCTCCCTCACTGTTAATTTGACTCATCCCTAGCACAGCACAGAAATGCCCTCACACACGCGTGTGTCTTGACCCTGTCAATGCACAATATCTAACAACTGCCACTTAGATGGCACAATTCTATCAGAGTTCAGAGATGTTGAATTTTCTAAGGTCTTCTAATACTGTAAACAACAGGATACTTATTGCTTAAATAGCATCTACGCCATCGATTCAGAATCCCAAGTCAAACAGAAGAAACTTTAGTAGCACCACTTTCTGATAAAAATAAAATAATAGCAAAAGCAAACACAACAACAACAACAATCTGGTAGCTGCCGGCTGACTCCTGAATATACAGAACTCTTGCCCTGCAGCAAGATCTTACACTTTGAGGGCTCAAAGGAGTTAATAGGACATGTATAAATATTCTTTGCAGGTGATATTTCTACACGCACAAAACCACAACCCCTTTTTCATTCCCTGTGACGCGTAACATATGAATTAATGCATATTTAACACTATTCCTGTTTGCTGTGCTAAAACACTTAACCTAAACACATCATGGTGAGTTACTTTGTCTTCTGACCTGCCGTGGGAATGCTGACTCCCTCAGAAACCTAGAATGGATAGCAAATCCTCTGCCCTGTGGTCAACCTCGTGAAGCAAAGGCATGAATGTTAAACAGCAGACAAATCAATACAAGCAAATATAGCTCAACTACACCATTTATTCAGCCATGAGAGATGTCAATACACAGATTAGGGTGATCCATCTTTTTGATTTCCTACTGTCTTCTCACTGACTACATGAGAGCTTTTGCCTGTATTAAAAGTGTTTGCTTTCTCAACCATAAAAATTCCAATTATTGCTCTAAGTGCACTAGAGTTAAGTTGCTTGTTGGAAGCGGCCTTGCATTACCTGAACAAGTCCAGCGAAGTATGGTGCTGCCGGCAGAATCATTGGCACTCCATAGGGATGTAGCAAAACTCCTTGAGACGACAACATGGTTTAAGTGATAGTATTACTCCCACTAAAGCTAAACACATCAATTGAAAGTTAGGGGAAAATCTATATACCAACTTCTTCCAAACTCAGAGCTAGAACCAAATAACTTCTGTCAGGGGCAAAGCCCACATCAGCTGTAAAAAAAAGAAAAAAATTGACGTCAGCAACACTTAATGTTAAAATTTTCTTCAGAGACAACAGATAGAGACAACAGCTGCAAACCTAACTCTACCCAAAAAGGAAGGTGCTATTTTGGGAGCAGCTTAAGTAACATGACTAGCCAACTACTCTTTATTAGTTCAGATTTTTAAGTACTAAACACATAGAGAGCAAATTCTGTACAGATCTACTGATTAGAAATAATTTTCCTATCAGTTCTGGCACATACATGACAACAGTTACTATCAGAAGCCATTTTCAAAATAATCAGGTTTATCATGATTGCATAATTAGACATTTCCCTGTATTTATAAGCTGTTAAACAATGTTCATGTGAGCATTTACACTTCAGTCTGTTATATTGGGTACATTCTGTTTCGATTCATTATATTTTTCTTGTTTGTTTTAAATATGTGAGTTAACTAACGCAAGCTAATGACTTCTATTAGTGTAAATTATATTTTAATGGCTTTTCTAACCTTTCACAACGTCTATGTTGATAAATTGATCATAACTATTTTAAAAGAACACATTTTCCCATTAGAGTATTTCAACTCTGTTCTCCAAATCAACTTACACTACTGGTGTAAGAGACAAAGGACTGAAATTTAGTCTGGTTTCCTCCCTAAATCAAATCAGATTTGATTTTAAATGTATAACTTACAAGACATTCTCTTCCGCAGCTCATTTTTACTTTAGACAAAACCAACTTAGTCATTAACACCTGTTTTATGTGCTATGTATCTTCTATTGCAGATGTAACTAATGACAAGAATTACAATTGAGCAAGACTTTTTTATTTCAATAAAGAATTACTTAGGTACTTACAACTTCATGTTACAAGTTAAATAAAAAAAAAAACTCCTACAGTCTTCGAATAATCAGGGTGCTTCACACCATTAATTTCAGCTACTTGATTTTGTTGCATAATTACTTTTCCAGATAACTAATTGCAGACAAGATTTGATGTGATACTCAATTATTTAACGTCACATTTTGACCATCACGCAAGGTTTTCAGTAATTGATTCTCGTGTATCACGGCGGCCGTGCTGCAGGATTTAGAGATCTCCCGGAGCAGCTGCCTGCTGGCCCTCCCCACTGGCAGCCTCACCCCACTGCTAACTTTAGACGTGGAATTGTGACCCTCACTGATGCTCTCTGCAGAGGCTGCCAATGAGGACAGCAATTGTCACATGATGAAGGGATGTTTACCCCACTCCATCTCCTGTTTCAGAACCGCTTCACTTTTCTGTTGGGGATGATGCTGTTCTGGCTGGCTATCTGACCATGCTTAGCTATAAATCCTATTTCTTGGTCTTTTCTTACCAAGGAAGAGAAACTCTGCAGTTTAATTAGTGAGCAGGCTGATACTTCATGTATTTTTTCAAAAGATTGTCATCAGTTTTAATACAAAACCAGTCACTAACTTTCAGAGAAATACATAAACAAAAGGTATATAGGAGAAAGCAAGTTGCAGTCACAACTCACTTAAAAATACTTAATTAAAAAAAAATAATAATAATAATTTTAACTATTGCTTATTTGTTTCATCCAGCAGAGTGAGCTGCATTTGAAAAGAAAGCAGATTTCTTTCACCCAGGAACGGAGATTATAAAATGGATTTTGCAAGCTTTACTCAAATGACTCCAGTGGGACAACTGACATAAAATACAGACTGTTAAATTGCTCTGTAAAATACCTGGCAGGTTTTTTGTTTCGGCATGTATATATTTGATAAGATGTTAGAAAACCCGAGGAGGAAGATTTGTACAGGAAAGCGCAGGCTCAAGGGAAGCTTTTCTGTGATCTATTTCGGGACAGATTTTTTTGAACATTTTCTTTAATTATTTTGGCACAAGGCAACCTGCTGATGAAATTTTCTGATGACACAAAGTTGGAAGGTACTGTCAAGACTGGAAAGGATAACGATATTACATAGAAAGAACTCCTAAATCTTATGGGCTGCATTAATAGAAATGGGATGGAATTCAATAATACAAAATGCAAGATCATGCTCCTCCTAATAACAGAAACTTCAGAGCTAAACTCAGGAGGAAAAAAAGCAGGATCTCATTGCATCTGTTTAGAGAATTTAACATGCTAGCGAGATGCAAGTAGGAAAAGGAAAATTAGCAGTATTTCCTAATTTTAATTCGCAATTATTTCTTGATTTCTTAGAGGTACTTCCAACAGAATACAGTTCTCTTCATCTACATTAAACAGGAAAAATTAAAAAAAAAAAAAAAAACAAATTCAAATAAAACCTTTATAGAAAAATTCTTTTTTGTGTGGNTTCTCTTCATCTACATTAAACAGGAAAAATTAAAAAAAAAAAAAAAGACGAATTCAAATACAACCATTGTAGAGAAATTCCTTTTTGTGTCAGGGGAATGGAACTATGTTGCAACAGAAACCTAAATTTGATTTGTTTATCCCAGCAAAGCAATCTGTGAATAGAGAAGAAAACAGTAGGAGGAAGAGACTGTTTAAGCTAAGGACAATCCTGACACTCTAAAAATCAAGAAAACCCTAGTTATGAATAAATTTAGGCTGAACATATTTTTTCAAGTTCAGGGGTTTTTTTGAAGTATTTTGGTCTTGTCTAGTGAGGGTCTAGAATAGCCTTCCAAATCTGCAGTAACAAAAAAGAGTGGCTTATAACAGAATATGATGCAAATAGTGGTGGTAGTGTGAACGTAGCAACTTCCAGGAGGACACTTCCAGCCATTTGCAAGCAGTATAAGCATTCCAGAAAAATGGAAACAACAAACGCCTAAGAAGCACTGCTATTGTCTACATTGCAGATAGCAATATACAAAACAAAAACCATTTAAAATAAACCATCGTTGCCCGTTTTAATGCAGGGATGCTTTGCTTGCCTCACTATAACAGCATGCTTCTAACTGTCTGGGTGCGGGGCACTCCAGATGCAAGCTCTGAGGGGATGTCCCATGTGTGCCCCAGCCACCTGAGTTCGCACAAACCTCTGCGAACCAAAACCACAGGAGCACAACGGAGCTTTACTCGCGTCTCCGCCCCGTGCCAGCCTCAGAACTTATGCCAATGTCTCTACAGCAGCTCCACCACTTTAGACCAACACAGTTCTTCTCCCTCCCGGCCACACAAAAAGGGAATTTCACTTCAGTTTTACAGTTCGCTGTTAGTTAGCGTCAATGGTCGCTCCTGTTCTGCTAGAATATGTTGAATAAATGATATTTGACCACAAAGAGTGCTGAGGGCTGATAGAATGAGCCAGAAGAGTATTGATAAAGCTGAGAGCTCAGTTTCACTTCTGCAGAACCTTTAGCATGATTAAGGTCAAGCATGGACATAAACACTTGTGAGAGGACAAGGTCAGGATGGTCGGGACGTGCACACCGAGCGTCCCATCAGGGACCCTGATGTCCCTGGTGGTGACTGCACCCACTTCCTGCCTGCTGCAGGGCTCCTCCTCCCTGCAGAAAATTAACTCTGTGTGTGGGTGGAAAAGGGGAGATCATCTATTTTAAACAACTATACAGCTTTCATTTCCATTGCATTCTAGAAAATTATAATGCTGTTAGGGGGAAAGAAAAAAAAAAAAAAAAAAAAGACATATTAAGCCATTTTCAGTGTGCTCATAGAGGGTATGTTACTTTCAGCTGTTCCCAAACCCTAGTTGGCTTTGGTTTCTTTCATTAAAAATTTTCATGGATTTTCTGAAACTAAAAATTGATTTCAGCAACGAGAGAGGAAGAAAGAACAAGAAAAACACATGAACACTAGCTTTCTATGTAAAACATATATATACAAATAAAATGCACAATCTTATTTGTTTCAACTATGCAGAATTTTGCAAAAAGAGAGGTTTTACTAATGAACAGCTGCTTTTAAAGGTGAAGAGGATAGGTTAAGCAAGGTAGGGTAGGAGTAGAAGGTCACAAAATTCATAAGTATTTCAGGCCCAGCAATCAAATGCCACAATCTCATGTTTTAGCAGAACTGAAGCTACTGACAAGAGTGTTCTAATAGCAATTTCATTAAAGGCTTGCTAAAAAGTCATTTAAATAGGAAGGAAATGGAGACTGCTGTACAGTCCGGATGCACAGATATAGAAATAAAACTAGAAACATGGCTGAAAAATGGGCTACGCTTTCAGGCCGAAGAGGAAAAATGAAAATGGTGCAAGAAAGATCAGAGTTTTGATCCCACCTGCATATAAGATGTAAATAGCACATTAGACAATGACCAAAATACTTCCCCAGGCAAAAGCAGATGTCTAGGTTTTGCTATGGTACAAAAAAAAGAAGACTTAAGCAACTTCCCTGGGGCCACAATGCCTGGAAAAGGCAGATCCCTGCAATGCAGTCACCAGCCAATCAATGCTGTATGCTCTAATCAGATTCTGACAGAAGTAATCTATTTAGACCATCTTTCTGCCAAATAATTAATTCTTCTTAATGCCTGTATCTAGTTCAAAATACCACAAACAGTTCTTCCAAATGCTGCACAATACCGATGAACTTCAAATAATTTCTACTTCCTTCCTACACTGGCCTAACTTTCCTGTCTCTCAGATCATAAATAATTCAGGTACCACTTTGGCACCCTCCTCAGTGCTTATGCTATGTCATATTTGAATCTTTTAAGTTCAAGTCTCCCACATCTGACCACCTCTGCTATTGTCCAAATGCTCTTCATTTTCTCTTTAAGGTTTCTCAGTGGTTTTCTGGTACAGGAAACCCCAAAACAGAAAGGACAAATTGGTTTCCGAGTCTCCTGATGATTTCCCTCATCCCCAGCAACTTTAGATTACCGTCTCTACAAAAGGATTATCAGACACCAACACCACACACGCTTTGAAAGAGAAGGTGAGCTGCTGCTGATTAGCATTGCCTGAGGTGATCTGGCTTTAAAGGAAATATTGATAGGCAGAAAAAGCTGCCCTGCACATCTTCCCCCACCCTCCCCAGCACAGCTCAGCTGCTGACACTGTTGTAACTGCTGCACTTGTCTTCCAAAGGCTATTTCCACCTTTCTGCAAAAGCCATTTAGGGCCAAAGGCTCTCCAAGTGCTCCAGGAGCACCATCCAGGCTTGGCCCTTGTCCTCATGTGCTCACTGTTCCGCTCTCCTCCACATGAAGAACGTGTAGGAGCTGGTCATGCCAGGCACCAATTCCCCAGCCAGCTCCTCTCACACAGCACAGCAGAGCCAAAATGCAGCACGGACATTTTACTGACTCCTAGAGCAGAAAATGCCACCTAAACAAGCCATAGGTATCTGCTGCTCTCATACTGATAACCAGCATGGCAGATGTCGTCAGAGTTGCTTGAGTTTATTAAGCATCTCAGTTCATACAAGAGAATAGGGCAAGGGTACAGAAACGGTTTAAAACTGGGAGAAATCATCTTTTCAAGCATATGGGATATAGCATATTTGGAATTAACATATTTGTCTTCTGAACTTAAAGTTTCCATTTAAAAATTACATTAGCATCTAATAACTACATTAGCTCTTAGGAGGACATTGAAAACTAGCAGCAGGTCAAGATGAACCCAGCTGATTCTTCAGTCAGAAAACAACAATGCTTCAGTTCCACTGAAGTTCAAATTTTAGCCTTTTTCTTCTAAATATACAATGACAGTAAGTTTGGAGATTTCAAAGATAACTAAAGATAAATAACTACAATCTTGCTGAATATGAAAGCTTCAGACAGAAGCAAAAAAATTGGGAAACGTGTTTGGGAAACTATTTGTAGCCCTAGAGAAATTAAAGCTGTTGCCCTGTAGGCCCATTGGTCTTGCAACACTTGAAGTGCAGTATTTCAGTAAATGTTGGATTCTGAGCACACAGCCAATCCTTCCTCTCTGGTTTCCACTTCCTTTCTTACAGTCAGTGCTGTGTACTGAGCCGTGGGCTGCTGTAGTATCTCACTGGCTAAAGAAGGGCGTGTTTCCTTGGCATTCCTTTCGGGATGCTCCCATAAAGATCACTTTACCTGCACTGCTCCAAAACACATCCTTTATTACCTTTATCCAGTACTTGTCACCCCCTTCAAAGGCTCCCTTCAGCCTATTCCTAACCAAGCTACTACTGTCAACAACTCACAGATTAATATCCTCTTTGTCTTGCCTTGAATATGGTGCTCCTTCACGTCCTAGGCCAAACTCCAAATGGCGTTGATGCTTTCTGCTGAAATTGCCTACTACTGAGTAAGACTCTCTCTAAACATCTATGAACCTTCTCTTTCACATATGAACATTTCATCTTCATCTATGAACATTTTCTCATAAAACCTCCTCTTGCCAGAATGCCACAGGAAAACATTGACTGGGGGATGAACTGACTGTCCAGTGGCATGATGACCAATACCCCTGTTCCTCTGCAGGCCAACTCTAATTTGTACCCATCTCTGATTGTAAATTCCTTTAAAGAGAATTGCATCTGGTACAAGGAGATCACCACAATGACAGCAATACAAAAGAACACACACACACACTTAAAAGATACGCATTTACTTAGCTTCGCTTTTTCCAGAACTCTTAAAGGCAAGGCTTGCCCTCTTCTGTGTCTTGGAAACCCTCACTCCCTACTTAGATTGGATTGCTAAAAGATAAGTATTTGTCCCCTGACAGCAGGGAGACTAATTTACCCTTCACTGAGTCGAAAGACACGTTCACTTACATAGGTGATAAATGTATGCTAGAGAGAAGCAGCAGGTTCAAACTGGAGTTAAGGGATCCCTCTGTGCCTGGACTTCCCTTGGGCTACCACAGAAACCTAAGGACCTGTCATCAGCTCTACATGTCAAGGCACAAAAGCCGAGAACAATCTGTGAACAGCTACTCTCTGAAAAAAAGAAAAGAACTATAGGTGTCTATTAACTTAGCTGCACTATCAAAACAATTAGAAAGATTCTGGATCACGACCACATTATTATCCCAGCATTTGTGTCAAAACTAAAGCAGGATGAATCTGAAAACTTCAGTTATTTCATGCGCTGTCCTCAGCACTAGGAAAAAGGATTACATTGGACTGCAAGGTGTCTCACAGAAAAGTCTTCTAAAGCTACAGAAAGTGGTGGAACACATCTCCATGGGCCTGAACAACTCTGTTTGTGAAGGAAGCTTCTCTGTGTGCCCCCAATTGTCCTGGATCACTCCAAAAGTTAGCTGCAAAACTGTAGGAAAATACTGTTGCTTTAAGTACCAAGACTTGGTTTTGACATGCAGACATCACAACTTATTCACAGCACTGAAGACATGCTACAAAGTTCTGCACTTTGTTTCTTCTGCTTTAGTGAGCATTGCACTGTTTCCCTTCTCTTGCAGAATTCCATGCTGGCTTTTATTACATAACTCTTATCAGCTGGAGAGCTGTACCCAATCACTTGAATTTTCCCTGTTGGCCTCTCTGAGAACACACTCTCTCCCATCTCCAGGCTACTTCAGATATCTTTCACTATCCTGCTCTTGAGATTATCTGCATTTCCTAAACCAGCTGAGATTAGCCTCCAATCCATGAGAAGTTAAGCAGCTTAAAAATTTTGTATGAAACATAGAACACTTTCAAGATCTCATGCTTGACATCGTGCAGTTACACAGACTAACTACTGAAAATTATGTACATCTTCCACAAATGATAAGCAGTATCACATACATCTTTAATAAAGTCTCAGGTTGTATGTATATGTACTTCACAAAATATGTATTAGAATCATACTTGCATATATCTTCCTTAATCGCTTCCATTTATTCTTCCCTTTTGTGTGCTGAATACAGGATGACCAAGAAATGTGTATTTTAGCATGCAGGTAAGAAGAGGCTGTAATCTTCCCTTTAGGATAAATTCATTTGCAAATACAGCCCAGCAGCAAGAAAAACATTTTTCCTTGCAGATCAGGAACAGCAATATTCACTCTTAATAAATCCTAGTGACGTATCCAAGCCATGAGAGCTCTTCGTCCATTCCACACAGGATTTTGGGCAATATCTGAGCACTCAACCAGTCTCAGTATCAGTTCATGGCCATATTCTTATGGGCACCAACCAACACTTCAAAGAGGATCTCAGGAACACAGCCCTGTGTTGTAGAAGAGATAAACCACCTGCCTGTCACTGTCACATCCCAGGCTTCAGTTGTGTGGAGATGACAGAGATGACAGACAGTCACACATTTTTATTGCCAAATCTGGTCAAACAGACTTTTCTTTATTGCTGTAGTCAGGCTACTCTAACTACTGTATCACAGGAAGCCATGACTTCTTCTTGACCCCAATTAGCACATTCATTATTCATCAAAGTACAGTTTTCATTTGCTTCCCTTGGGAACAGCAGAGTATCACTGTGAGGATCTTTCAATACAACTTCACCCCCTTAATACACTCAGGATTTGCTGACAAGTAACAGCTACTTATTCCCCCGAGTCAAGTTCATATTAATAGGACTGCACAGTGAATCATGAGATGGTATTAAACCCTGCCTCCTGCCTGTATAAATACATCATTCAAGCACCCCGCCATGCCAAGTGCTACGGTTTGATTGCAGAAACCAGCAGAGGGTAGATATCCTAAGTGAGCAGGGTGCCTTGGAGAAACAACCAATTCAAACCCCAAAACAATAAAGACCCTATAGGTCTTTAAAGGGATCAGAGAGAATTTCTGTTCACTGCTGACAGGTTTCATATTTTCAAGAGATAAAATACCAAGACTTGAAGGCATTAGATGTAATGTAAGCCATAACTCAGCTCTACTCAAGACACTGGCAACAGTTTAAGTACTAAAGTTTAGCCAAGAGCTACAAGCAAGGAGCATCTGAGGCAGGCAGGATTTGGCTGAAAGCATTAGAAAGCTCAGCTGATAGGAAGTTTGCCTCCAAATCTGAATGGCAGAAAGTTAAGAAAACGTTTTCAACTTCATTGCTACTTAATATCTGAAGTCAATTCAGTCTCACAGATATTTGCTAATGCACATGTTTGGAGATACACCTAATCCCACCTTCAGCAACTCAACACCAGTCCTAAACTCAGTGTGGGGTCTTGCACTTGGCCTACCCAGGCCAAACTAAAACCTGGCTTTCCTTGGTCACATCCCTTTCCTTCCTGGCTTCCTGGGTCACATCTCTTCTGCCCCAGTCTGAGGGTCTGGGTCTGAAGCCAGATCAATGTCAGTAGGATTGCTCTGGTACTCTGAAGGCACCTCTGTGCAAAGGGCTGGTACACAGGAGAATTAATTTGGAAGAACAAAATTCCCTGGATTAAGGCTCTAGAAATCTTCCTGGTAACACAGTAAATATCTCTCACCTGAAAGAATCACATCATGTGTTTACTTTTCTACCCTCCCCTAAGACCTATTAAAATATTCTACTTATTCATTACACATTCCAGTCCTATGCATTCTTCAGCAATCACAGTGGGTACTGAATTCATGGGAATACTTGATTTCTAATGATATCTCTCACAACTTTCTCAGGACAATGTAAAGCTAGGGGGATCATGCCACTGCTCAGAATAACAGAAGAGGAGAGAAAGCACGTAAGACAGAACACCAGGACACTGCTGTATCCATGCCAGATGGCAAAGGCCTTACCTGCCACCCACTTTTTTACTTTTTGGCAATTCCATTTGATATTAGAAGTGGATAGAAAAAGAATGGCCTTTTTAATCCCACCTTCACTTAAGTTTTAATCAACCTGTGCCAGTGCCCTTGGAAGGGACCAGCAAAGGACTGGGATAAATTTGTGCAGAGAAGGACAACAGAAGAGGATTATTTCTATTTTTATTGAAATCGGTGCTTCAGTGAATACTCAAGTTATTAGGTGGATATTAGTAAGATTTTTATTGCTGCAAGAAATTAATAAGTAGTCTCCTTCTAAGACCTCATGAGTTGTCAATTCTCCTGCAGTGCAAGATCAGGGGATCAGACACCAAAAACTGAACTCAAACTCTTTGAGAGCATCTTACCTTCTCTCAAAAGTTTTTCAATAGTGATTTGTTCTCACCAGAAGAAATGAAGCATCTGACACTATTTAGGAAAGAGCTAAACCAACAAAATACATGTGACTGAACACCAGGAACAAATAAAAAGAAGAAATGTAATATTCCTCTACAAGTTTGAATTTGAGGTGCTCAACAAACAAGAACTGTACAGGAGGTTCCTAAGACAGACCTGACTTTTGCACATCTGGATTATAAATGCTATTATTGGAACATCTCTTGCGTTACACCGACAGAAAAGCAGTACATAGAGCTTCCACAGAACTGTCAGATTTCAGGATAATAATGAGTCAACTGGGAGTAGTGGATTCTTACAGAAATTATTTTCAAAGGTTTTTATAATTACCTCATTTTTTTTTTATTGATAGGTCTTCTTCACAGCCTCCTTTCTCAGATGCTTGTGTGATCTGGTACTACTGCCTCACAATATTTGTTTTTCCACAGATCTACTTGGCCGTTCATGGCCAAAGAGCTAAATTTCCTGATTTATCCTCAACTCGTCAGCCCAATTAGCCCTTTAGGATCACACAAAGAAAACAGCGAAATATTTTGTGCTTCACAGCCCTAACTCCTTGTGAAGCTCTGAGAATAACCAGTGGCCATCACTCTCACAGCTCAGATGCTGCCTGCTGTAACTCAGCTTCCTTAATAAAGCTGAAAATAGATTTCCCTTGGAGTTTTTATGAAGCAATTGCAAAGTTCATTTTCTTCTGGAAATGGGCACACACGACTCGCACAATTTTAATGCGAATAAACACTTAAAACTATTCTTGAGCACAACATACAAGAATACGCTGACAGAAAATGCACATTCACTGTACAATGTGTTGATTTCACAGCAAAGCCAAGGCTAACACTCTTAGCAGAAGTCAATAAACTGATCTACCCAGCAAAAATTCTAATCCTGCTTCTCCCACCCAGGCAAATTCATGTCTGCGTCGCATGGCAGAAAAAAAGCCTGGGAATGCTCCATTCCCACGCAGGCCTCTGGAGACACCTGCCTGGGTTCTTTGGTCGCACACAAACACAAATGTTTGTTTATGATGAGCACTTCCCAAGAGACACACCCCAGCAAACTTAGTAATAGATATTATAGAAAATAAAAACCAAAATAAATCCATGGTTGCCCCCCACCCGGCCCCAGAGGGTTTCTGGAAACACCTTGAAAACAAAGTCCTCTACAAAGAGCAGCAACCCGGCATTCCTTCACTTCTTACAAAATTGCAGCAATTACAAGTTCTGGTTGGAGTTTCCGTTTGTCAAAACTGCAAGAGTAATTCACCACATCCATTGAGGGAGCATCTACTGGCACTTGAAGGGACAGATCTGAAATCCCTGTTTAGATTCCAGGTAGGTGAGAGGGAGATTTACAGAGTATTTCTAGCAAGCCCTTGCAATAAAAAAATAAAAAATAAAAATAAAATAAAATAAAAAAATCTTCATTCTATGCTAAAAATTATGGCCATCTTGCAAAATGACATTTCAACAAGCACCTGGAACACCACTCCACCACTCCTACCTGTTGGGATGTATACTTTTCCAGATAACCATGCTTTTTATTATTTTTTTCCTTTGAATTAAGATCTTTATGTACATAAAAGGGATAGTTTAGTTCATTGAAGCGTAGAATCATTTGGCTTGGAAGGGACTTTAAAGATCATCCAGTTTCAATGCTCCTGCTCTGGACAGGGACACCTTCCACTAAACGAGCTTTGCCAGAGCTCCATCAGCCTACCCTTGAAAGCTTCCAGGGATGGGGCATCCACAGCATCTCTGGCCAACCTGTGCCACTGTCTCACAACCCTCACGGTAAAAAGTTTCTTCCAAATGTCTCCTGCAAACCTACTCTGTCTCAGTTAAAAATCATCCCCCTTGTCCTGTCACTCCATGCTCTCATAAAAAAAAATCTCTGTCCATCTTTCCTGTAGGCTCCCTTCAGGCACCGGAAGGCCACAGTTAGAGCATCCCAAAGTCTTCTTTTCTCCAGGCTAGACAATCCCAGTCCTCTCAGCCTTTCCTCACAGAGCTGCTTCATCCCCCTGATCATCTCGGTGCCACCCCTGGATCTGCTCCAGCAGGTCCCAGAGCAGGTCAGGCTGGAATGGACCACACTGGGTCATCTGGTGCCACCTCCCTGCTCCAGCAGGGCCACAGGGCACAGCAGTGTGTCCAGGAGGTTCTGGAATGTCCCCAGTGAGGGAGACTCCACAGCCCCTCAGGGCAATCTGATCTAGAGCTGGACGCAGAACTCCAGGTGGGGTCTCACCAGAGCAGAGCCCCGGTACAAAAGATTTTGAGCCACCTTATTCCAATAGAAAACCTGCATTCCTAAGTCAGGCTCACTGGATTAACAACATTTCCAAAGCCTCACAAGTCCTGCTGTCAGAAGCAACCCCAGCAAGCTGCAGCTCTAGAACTGTGGGCAGTAGCAGCTCAGGAGCTGAGAAAATATTACAGACTCATGTTCTCAAACATTTTTAATAGGTGACTTTCTGCAATGATAAAAGCTACAGAAAGTCTAATTTTAGGATCTGTTCATCATTTGTGTCTGGAACATTTTCTTCTACATTTTATTTTGAGGCAAAAACAAATCACATGCTGGGTAGTTGCAATCTTTCAGTGATTTGCCTTAATGCATCCAGATACAGTATCCTGGATAGCAGTGTTACATAAAGAATCTTCAGACAGTTGACAGGTACATTAAACCAACACAAAATTAAAAGCAGATTAGCACTCAAGCACTTTTCCATCAGGGAATCCATCTGTACAAGAGTCAAGTTCTACAGAGACATCTCCCTGCTCGTACAACTTCCCTTGCCCAGGGAACACGGAGAGATGCTCTGCCCTGAGCAAGGTCTGAGCCAAAGCAGTTTGAACCTTGCCTTCCCCAACTGATGCTTTGGTAACAGCATAAACCCTTACTCCAAAATTGTTCAAGATGCCTAATGATGTCTCTGTAGGAATAGTTTGTCAGTAGCTGTTTCAGTAATAAATGAAAGTTAATGCACACTTCTAATTTCTGAATTAGCATTCACAACTCAGATGCATTATTTCAATATAAAACGTATGGTGAAATCAAATTAGTAGTGAGAAAATCAACTCAAGCCATAGAGAAACTAGAAATACACCATTAAATAAAAACTGCCAAGGATCATCACTTTTTTAAAATGGAATAGCATATATTCAACCAAAATAAAAGATCAGCGTGCAAACACTAGACAACTAATTACATAATGTACCTTTACAAAATTACATAATATGGGTGCAGCTTATTTCCCTGTTTGCTGTTTGAAAAATAGATTGTTTAATAACCCATCAAAGCTATCTGTAAACCACGGCAACAATAGAGCAGATGTTGACTGTTGTCTTGTGCCTCACAGACATAATTAAATACAATGAAACACTCACGCACCCAAATAATGGAGGACAAACAAATACAGCAATGCTGCTCTATAAACATAAACCTCATTTACTGGGCACCTGCCTTTTATTAATCTGTGATATTCAAACCAGGGAGGAAAACAGAGAAGGAGGTTTTTACTTGCCCGCAGACCACAAAAACTACAAAGAATTCCTCTCAGTATTGAGCTGTAACTTCTGCAATACTGATCCCCACATTGTTGACTTCCACAAAGCTCAGAGGGAATCACCTTTTCTATTACGACCGAGCCAGGACAGGACAGTTGCATTTTCTGTACAAAAAGAGACCTGAATTTATGAATCTGAGTGATCCAAACAGGCTAAAATGCATTGTTCCTGCTGTGTAATACAGCTTTAAGATGCCCGTGGAAAACCAGGTTCCCTTTGATTGCGAAGCACATTATATTATTCCCTACGATTATTTCCTATCCCCTCTCCCAGGCTGCTTTTAAAGAGGCAATGGAAAGCAAACATCCAGTTCCCTAACCATCCAACCAAGTGGTTTTCTGCTAGGACAATGTCCCATAACATTACTGAATACTC
>VYZR01071966.1:97837-113254 GCA_013400675.1 Oxylabes madagascariensis | reverse complement strand
GTCCTCCCTGTGCTGGGGACCCCTGAGCCTGGAGGCAGCTCTGCAGGTTGAAGGGGGTCTCAAAAAATCAATTATCAAAATTCATCAATGATCAAAAGCATTTTGAAGTTTGATTGTCCTGGGTGGTGCCTTCCTCCTCCCCACTTGGCAAAAGAAAAAGAAGTGTGTTTGAGATGTGACCCCATAAAATGCTGTGCTCCCCGTCCTGCTGAAAATGATGTCACCCCACAGGACAGTACGTTCCAGATAATACCTGACATTAAATTATTCATCCCCTCCTGCATGATCCCATTGTCAGTGACCTCCGTGGGGCTCTGGCTGCCCTTTTGTGCTGCCTCCCTGCTCTGTCACCGTGACACCTCCCAAGTGTAGGGCAGCACCAAATGTTCCCTGTGAGGCAATTTTCACTCAACAGGTGAAACAATCAGCATTTTCCCAGTGGTTTCCTGACGTGTCCACCTCCACAGTGAGATGATTTAAAATTCCTCCTATCCCCCTGTCCATGAGCTGTGGAACATGGAATTATCTTTGTTCCTCTCTTTTGAGAATTTGGCCATCAGTCAATGGCGTTTCCACAGCAAATCCAAGCTCAGAAGTCCCCAAAGTGCAGCAGTTAAGCAGTGTAGCCAAAATATCTCCCAAAATGTGAAATATGATGCTAAGATTATGTCAACAAATCCAGGACAGAGGATAACTCTTCCTATAGAGTAACTGTATTATATCAGCAGCCATGAAATCCTTGGAAACACAAGATATTTGAAATCTCATTTGATAGAGATGACTGGTGCTAAAACAATTTCTCCCAAAGAAATGTGGATCTAATTTGCCAACTGTGATTTGAAAGAAGAAATATATATATTGATTTTTTTTTTCTTTTTTTTCTTTCTTTTTTTTTTTTGGCCCTTACAGGATGGATTTTACTCCAGAGCAGGGCAGGGGACAGAGAATAAAATACTCAATTCTTCTCCCATCATTTATAGAAATTCCCTGTAAGAAGAGATGTTCCATTCCACAGATGTAACATCCCCTCACACCCCCAAATGGTTTCTTTTTAAGGCCTGTATTATATAGTAGGTTATGAACTACCTTTTAGTAAACACTAAATTTAAGAGGAATTTAGCAAATTTTGGCAAGGTGTCCTCAAAGCTGACTCCTCCCTTCAGGACTTTGAGGCTTTATTTGAATTAATAGAGGTATCAATTTACAACACAATGAAAATAACAGACCAAAAAACCCCAAACATTGAATAATGCTTTTCCTTATTATCTTTTTCCTGTGTTTTCCAACAGCTGGAGATGGCAACACTTTTGGAGTGGCGATTCCCAAATTTTGCTGCATGAAGCCACGAAAAATAAAACGTCCAAGCGTTTCTCACAGGTTTTGTGATTCGTACTGGAGTCAGAAGAAGTCACATAACTAAAAGTGAGTATTTTCCTTTGTGGGACATGGGAATACAGTTTCTAAGCCAGAATGTTTTTGGAAACTGTTGTGGTCTGAAGTTGTTCAGGGCACAGTGATGCCGAGTTTTGTCCTTGTAATCCGTTTTTTTAAATAACTTTAGAGCCTCGTGAGATTCCTGTTGTCATCGAGTCCAAGGAAGAGATGGAAAAGCTGGAAGGGTTGAACAGGGAAGAACTCATGGACCAGGAAGCCCATGGGAAATCTCTGGCTGTTTTATTCCAAGGGCTTCATGCCCATTCTGTGCCTCCTCACAAAGGTGGTGTCCACCACTCCATGGTGTTTTCTTTGTAATTATGTATTAATGAGACAGAATTAATATTTATTCCTGGTTTTGACTGTAATTTATGTTATTGTTGTTTCTTCCCTTCCTTTTCTACTGTTCTCTGTGGAAGTCAGTGCTAAAAACAAACCAACATTTGCAGCTCCTCCTAGAAAATTCTCTTTAAAGTTTGAGTGCTCTCCCCCAGATCGTGCCAGTTAATCCAGGGACAAAAACGCTTAATTGTTCTCCTTGGATGTTGAAGTTTAAGTTTAAAAACAGTGGTTCTGTTTGAAATCAGAGTCAAATATTTCTATTTTCAATCTAAATCAAAAAGTATTTTTCTGCTATTCAAAGTCTAAAGAAAAATCCTCTTTATGGTGTTTTGCAGATGCCACTGAAGCCAGGATCACTCCCTAAATTTGCTGTTGCAAACTCTCCACTTTCTCTGTTACAGGACAGATAAACACAGGCTGAGGAGTTGTTTCCCTGCCGTTCTCTCATGGTATTTTTTCCCTCTATTTGGATTCCATGATATGATATATGAAGCGAAATCAATAATTCTCACTTCTCAGGTCAAGGGCACAGCTGAATAAATAATTCATAAGTCATCAGATCAATGTGATTTCGGAGAACATCCACCAGCAGAGACCAGTTTTCTCAGATACCCCCATTATTTGAAATTATCTGACAATTGTCTTGGGTAAATTTTTAAGTCCTTATATTGACCAGAACTAATTTGAAATAAGCGCTTGCAATTTGTGCTCTGCTACTTCTCTGTGCCCTGCCAGCTCTGAGTCACCTTGTGCTGCCTGATTGGATCGGCAGCAAATCCTTGATGAAAAAGCCTTAAAAAAAATGGAATTCCAGACCGGTTTGGGTCAGGAGGGACGTGAAAACCCATCCAGTTCCACTCCTGCCGTGGGCGGGAACACCTTCCATAGACCAGGATGCTCCAACCTGGCTTTGGACACTTCCAGGGATGGGACCACCACAACCTCCCTGATCTGCCCACACTTCCTTGAGTGGAAAACATATCCATGCTGATGAGAAAAGTGCAGCACTTTCTTTTATTTCTAAGATTTTTTTTTTTTTTTTTAAGGATAGATTGTCTGGAGTCGTAATCCCTTCTCCTTCCCATTCTTTACGGGCACTGTTGAAACAATGGCTGCGAAGGTGATGAAAAAAATTCATCTTCCTGCAGCCTCTTTTTAAGGATTCACTCCTTAAATGTGTAACACATTTATCTCCCAGCCCCACGGGGCCGATCCGAGCGCTCTCGGAATCAGTGGAAGGATTCTCAGCGTTTTCAGGGAAAGTGGAAATGGATTAAAAGGATGTCGGGACACGTTCGGATCGCAGAGATTTCCTGCAAGGTGGAGTTCAGCACGGTGTCTGTGCTGGTGAGAGGCAGAAATCAAAATGTTTTAATTCAGAAATTGAATGCAAAGGTGGAAGAACGGTAAAAAGAGACATTAATCAAAACTTTTCTGATATTCAGGCCTCACTTGCTGTTTCCATGGTAGGTTTCTGGTATCTGCTTCCACACATAAGTCTTTTCCCTATCACATCTTTTGCGATAAGGGCTATCTTACCCGCTGAAAAACCAGCTGATAATGCCTCTCCCAGTCCATTTCATGGAGCATGGAATCTTGTCCTGTGAATTTCTCAGCCAGGTTTTCTATTTTAAATTGTTTCAGCTATAGGTTGATTTGTTTCTAGTGCTATTAACAGCTTTTACATCCCTGAAATCTTATTTTTGTCATTTATTCTTCCAGGTCTGACTCCTGCCAGGATCACATTGGGACAACAGCTCACACGTGCAGCTAAAAAATACTCAGTCATGAAATCAGTCTTCTTTGCTTGTGTGTAAATCTACTTTTTTCACTTCTCCCAAAACTCTTAAAATCTGTTTTTGCTACAATATTTACACGTAAAAGAGGAGCCAGGATGCTGATGCTCTCTGAGCACTTCATTATCCTTCTGGCCTTTATTTTCTTGTTTTCTGTACTCCTATCATCTACTTTGTCTTCAGTTTTGGAGGCAAATTCCTGGCTGGGGAACTTCCCTAGGAAGAGATGTAATTCTTCGTGTCCCTACTCCATGAACAAAGCTGCAGGCACTGTATTTATACAGATTATAGCTGATTTTATATGTCCTTCTGTAATGCATTCTAACAGATTTAAACTGGGGGAGCGTTTTCTAACTTCTGTGTGGGAGTTTCATCATCAAATCCTATTTGTTTTTCAGATTTTGGTTCTAATTCCCATGAATCCCTTTACAAATGTCCTTTTCTTCACAGAATAATGTCAAACAACTTTTCTGATTGCTGGGTATTGTTTCTCCTGGAACATGACGGATTCCTCTGAGGTAGGATTTGTCAAGTTTTTACATCTCCTTTTCTGGTCATGACTGAGAGTATTACGAGTGTTTGGATTTTTGGATACTTTGTCCTGAAATCTTTCCTTATTAACAAACTCAGGGAGGTTTTGTTACGTAGGCTGGGATAGAACATTTTGAGCTCTTGAGTGCACTGAAATCTTGGCTATCTCAGGCTGTTCTATCCACAAATAGTTTTGTCAGTTATTTCAAGAGAAAAAATGATTTTTAAAGCAAAGCCATGATGGTCAAGCTTTAAGACATCCCAAAGCAACAGCAAAAAGTTGTTTTGACAGAATGTTGCACTCCCTGTTTGAAATAATTAATAAATCCTTGGCAAACTGTTGGTATAATCAGTTTGCAGCTACTCTTGGAGGACTGTGCTGCTCTATCTGCCCAGGGAGGGATCTGCTCTGTAAATAAGATTTTACCGTTCCTACATCTCCATTCCCAGCCTGTAAAACCGAGGCTTCCCATGGAGGAATCGCCCAGTTATCAACAGCCTCACTTTGCATAATTGGGTTCTCCGGTGCTGCAATGAGAGCTCCCATTAAATCCTGACCGGGCTGACGAAGCACGGGAGTGGGAGCGGAGAGCAGGAGTGAACCCTGGAGCACTGACATTCTTTACATCTCCTCTGTGGAGCTGAAAACACCTCTGTCAGCACGAAGGCAGTGGGAAATGTTGTTGTGCAGAGATGATCCAGATGTCCTGTGGTCGGAACTGTTCCCACTGCCGTGTTCTGTGGGTGGGTTTTAGTCCTACGCTGATGCAAAGCCACTAAAACCGGCGAAGTTCTCCATGTGGGATGTGGGAATCGGACCCATGGCAGAGCAATATCCACAACCACTGAGCTAAACCAGCTGCCTGCATAGTCAGGATTGAATTTTGAATTCAAAGGATGAACTGTTTCTTGGTCTACAGTTTCTTACTAGTTTAGGACTATGTGTAAAACCAGTATATATGTGTATATTAAACCAGTATAATCCAAATAATCTCTGTTCAACTGGTTTTACTCCCTCTGTTGCCTGTTATGGCCATGTCCTATAATTATGGGACTCATCCCAACAATTATATCATCCTTTCTTCTCCAGAGCATGCTGCGTTTATTGCAAACCTTCAGTTTCTCTGGTACTTTGAATATTTTTAACTTTTTCTTCAAATGCCCAAACAGTTTTCCGATCATTCTATCTTCTCACTCTGCAACAGCAATGATATTTCAGAGAGCAGTAATAACCTACATTTTAGAGTTTATCCTTTTTCTCTCAGAAAACGCGATTAAAACTGTGTTCTCTCAGTTCTGAAGACTTAATTTATTTGTCTTTCACAGGCAGATTATTTAAAGTCTTCTAATATTCAAATGTAAATAATCAAACCTAAGGCCTGTTCGCTGCAGATCTTAAAACAAAATCTCTATTCTTTAAATCTTTGTTTCCAAGAGAGAAAAGAACCTTATGCCAAAAAAAAAAAAAAAAAACCCACCAAGGGAAAAATGAAAAATCATTTGCAGTTCATCTTTTGGATAAGACTATTACAAAGCTATTGGAAGCAAAAAGCCAACCTACAAAAAATGCACATTGTATTGCCTCAGATATAGAAGAATGAATTACAAGATTTGAGTCTTATTTATTTTCCAGAACCGCTTAAGAACATTCAATCCTGTGTTAAAAAGTAGTCACTTGCTCCTTTCTTTGTGGGTTTGTTGTTGAGGCACTCGGGGCTTTTGGCTGGGTGGGATTTTTTACTTAAACTTCAGCAAAGCAGAAGAGGAAAGTAGGGCACTGCAGCAGAGTGAGGGCCTCGGAGAGGAGAAAACAACCCTCAGCAAGTGGAGATGGAGAGGGACAGGGATGGAGAGGGACAGGGATGGGGAGGGACAGGGATGGGGCTGGGACTGGGATGGAGAGGGACAGGGATGGGGCTGTGATGATGCCTTGGGAAGGCTGAACCTGAAACAGAGACTGGACAGAGCTAGAGAATAAAGTAGATATTTTTTGAGAGGCCTTTAGGGTACACCTTGGGCAGGACAAGAGCCTGGCCAGGGCTACACCCGAGGTGGACCCAAAATGGTCACGAAATGGTCACAAAATGGACGCCCGGTCACGAGGTCTCCCACTTTTATAAGTTTTGGTCCATTTCCGTATTGGGTTTAATTGTCCAATTACAGCTACAAACACAGATTATGAAGTCCCATCCTTCTTGTTGTCTCTCTTCAGCCCAGCCTTGTTTGTGCTGAAAACTTGTAACCTTTGTCCTTGGTGTGCAGCAGGAAAAGGATTTGTTTTGTGTCCCTGCTCTGTGAGGAGCTGAGTGACACTGAGTGTGAGCTCAGAGCTGCACCCCTGGGCAGCACAGAATCTGAAATCCATGGAAGCTCAGACTCAAGGCATCACTGACAGTGGTGGAGCTGTGTCAGTGCTCTCAGAGCTGCCTCTGCACAAGCAGATGGTGGACAAGGTCACCCACACCCAGGACCTGCTGCCCAAGGCACCTCCTCACCCCCTGGGAACTCGGCCTCATCCAGAGCCAGGGTGCCCAAGGAAGGCCGGGCTGGTCTTAGGCAGGACATTGGTACCATTTTAGTGTCCGTAGATGGTTGAAACCTGGTCCTTCCACCCTGTGAAATGTTCTCCTCCACCTTAGAGATGAGGTTTTTAGGACTGGAATGTTTGAACTTCCATATGGATCTATGGATTATGGCCAACGTAATGTTGCAGAAAACTCATTGAAGAGTGGTGCTGAGTGTTCCTTTTCCATCTTGTTATTCCTTCCTTTTTAAGTGTTTGTTAACTTCTGAGTGGATGAAATCTCTGGAGAGGCTCAGCACACTGGAGGAGTTTGTCATCACTTTTTAACCCTGTGAGAACGCCTGCATTCTGAACAAAGCCACCTCACCTTTGACGTCTGTGGGAGTCCTGGGTTAGACAGGAGAGGGTGAGACACCGGAGCAGAGCTGCTCCCTTTGGAGGTGTGAACCCATCAAACAAAACCTTTGGGCATTGTTTTAAGTGCTGAAAACAAAGCAGAGCCCTGACGGGACACATTGCTTTGTGGAGTTAATTCGGGGAGTTCTCAGATCCTTGGTGGGTGAACAGAAATCCCTTCTTGGAATTTTGCTGTGAAGATGCTTCACTTTTACACCCCCCACACTGGAGGGTTCTTGTCCCAAAATTCCACATCCCAGATGTTTGATAAAATCATGGACGCTGTGAGTGCCCACAGATGAGGCAACTCCAAAACGGGGTTTTTTTGTGCACATTTTGTCCATCATTGTGAGAAGAAGTTTGAAGATTTTTTCAAATATTGTATCTTTGAATCATGATTAAATTATAGTAGATCATAATTGAATCATGATTAATATATAGTGTATCTATCATGATCATAGACTGAACATGAGGATGTTGGTGAAATGACTTATGGCTAATGCAAGGATACTCATCCAGGTGCCTGATATAGGTCTGGCTGTGCCATCTCTGGAATTTAATTTGAAATCTTAACTTTACCTAGAATTTTTTACAGTAATGTTAATGGTTGCTATAAGCACAAGCTAATTTTGCCAACAGCAAGAAGTTTGGCTTCTCTATTTATTTCCTTTTATCTAATGCAAAGTGTTTTTTTGAAATAATCTTAGAAATTCCTTGTGTGAAGTAGCTCCCAGCAAGGACAAAACAAAGGTGCAGTTCTGTTACATTTAACAAGCAGAGAAATGCTTTATGAATACAAAGAAATGATTAATGAATTTCTTTTATTTTAAATGTGTCCAATTATGAGGGGAAATAACTGAACAGACTGACACTTTTCCCTTTATATTAAGTCAAAATTTATATTAAGTTTTAAAAATTCATTTTCACGTGGAACTGGCTTTAAAATAATGCTTTTAATTCCTTGAGTTTAATTGTTGCTCCATGAATATTTGAATTTAATCTCTGCTGGCGAGGCAGAGGCCCAGGACAGCAGAGGTGACCCTGAAAGAGAGGGAAAAACCGGCACAGACGCTTTAACTCCTTTCACAAGTTCAGACACATTTGCAAATAATTATTTTCAGCATCTTCCTGCCGCATCCAAATCTGTTAGATCAACCTCTTCTCAGTTTGTGTGGAATCACATCGTCCCTGCTCCGAGGTGAAGCCTCATTAGCCTTCGCAAAACATTATCAACAGGAAATGTCTGGGGTGATGGGACTGGAGAGGTGTAAAGCTGCTGGTGGAAACACAGGTACCTGACAAGCCATTAATGAGATCATTAAAAACAGGCAAAAATTCAATTCCGTCTGAAAATACGAGACTTGTAAAATGCTGAAAAATACATCAAAAAGCTGTTACATAGCTAAAAATGCTCAGGGAGTTTTGCATCCTAATGTGGGGCATTGACTGACACGCAAGTGAAGGGAAAATATCAATATTAAATCAAATGGAATGGCAGGCTGTAACTTCTCCCATCCGTGGGAATATTTCACGTGGGAATTGTACAAGTATTTAAATGGAGGTGCACAAAAATCCCCTTAGGGAGACAGAGGTGCAGAGGCTGCAGGTTTGCTCATGCCCAAAGCTACAGCAGGGGTGAAAATGCAGCCTTGGCAAAGGTATTCCTCAAAGGATTTTGTCAGGGAATTGTATTTTTGGAAATATTGCTGAAAGTGTTCAAGGCCAGGTTGGACGGGGCTTGGAGCAACCTGGTCTGTGGACGGTCCCATGGCAGGGGTGGAACTGGGTGGGCTTTCAGTTCCCTCAAACCCAAACCATTCTGGGATTTATGACAAGATCTTGCGAAGTTCTTAGGAAATTTATCAGGTTTAAATGATCTGGAGTGTGACAAAGGGGTCTCCAGCGCAAAAGCTTCAGATTAATGAATTTCTCTCACAGAACCATGGAAAAATTTGGGTTTGAAGAGACCTTAAAGCTCATCTCATTCCGACCCTGTGCCGTGGGTGATTGCTGGTGCTCTGTGGAATTCCAGCTGGGTGGAAGGTGGGAATCAGGCCCATTCCCACCCCAAGGGACAGTGCTGGGGCTCTGGATCCGTCAGCCCCCGTTCGATGCCCGCCTCGTCCGTAATCTCTCGGCGGACTCCTGCAGCTAATCTTCCCATTGATTTTGGCTTAGGAACACCTGGAGCTGTTCAATCCCTAATAAAATCTGAGGAGCTCAGTTTTCGAGCCACTTAACTCATTTGGAGGCAGAGTTTATTTATTTCCTGAGGAGCAATCGGAGAGCTCTGCTCGTTCCTGAGTAAAGGCGTCGGACGGACGAGGGAAAACCGAGCCAAAATCCATCCAACCACACCGAGCTCCAGCCCTGCAACTGGAATCTTTTGGGCTGCCATGCATCTGGGGTTTTTCCTCCTTTTCCTTCTCTTCTTGTTTATTTTTCCAGTTTAACTTTGAGAGAAAAGTCCATCTCTCTTCCTGACCCTGTGTTTCAGGACGCTGCCATGTACCACAAATCCCAATGGATCCAGGTTGGAAGGAATGCCAAACTTTCTGATTGTCTTTCCCATTGTTTTTTCTGCTCTCCTCTTCTGTTATTTTCTCCACCCTACTCCAGGTCCAGATGTTTTGTCTGGGACTCCTGGCTGAGGAGAAGCCAAGGTGAGACAAAGCAGTAGGTGTGAATTTTGGGGGATCGGGTGTGCAGATGGGGGTCACCCTCCTTTATCCCTTTATTCCAGATGCCCTGGAATCCTGCTCAGTTCTTCAGGAAAGGCAAAAATGACCAAACAACAAAGGCAGCTCAACAGGAAAAAAATCAAGGACCTTTTGTCTAGGTGGAAATTTTTACTGGGATGGGGAGAAGGCTGAGGTATGGAAATGAAAAAAATATGGGGAGAGTTCACATTTCCAGATATTTATTTACCTTTATTTATGTTATTTACCTTTAAATAATGCCAACATTTTAGTAAAAATGATGTTTTATTTAATTGTGAGTCCCTTGCAGAAAGCCTCTAATATTTCAATGCATAACTGATAAGCCCAAATCTCTGTCAGATAATGTCTCACTTTTCTATTTATTTAAATGATGAAAGATGGATGTTTTATGACTAAGGTGATTTAATGACTTTTTCTTTTACGTTTTCTTAACCAGGATGACATTTAGACAAGGGAAAGGAAAAAAAAAAGTCAGACCAGCCATCAATAAATGGTTTTATTGGTTAAATTTTAATGTTATTTTTAAGCAAATAATGAATTACTTTGACTAATAACTGCAGAGCCAGACATGATTCATTCCATAATTAGCTTGACAGTCACTATCAATCCTGTAGTTTTGTTCAGCTGATTATAAAATCTTGTCTCCTTTTCCCACGTGACATCTTCCCAAGTTGCATCCCATGAAACAGGAGGTTCCTGAGGGTTCTCCAGGCAAATCTTTGGCAATGACAGCTCTCCAGCCCCTGGGGGTGAGCACCCAGCCCTGAGATTGAGCCTGGAGCCAAAACGTGGGGAATGTTGAGGATATTGAGAGTCTGGGAGAACTTTCAGCCTGGATCAGGGCTGTTTTTGTAGGACAGTTAAACCTGGAAGCTTCAGATGGAAATCAACCTCTCCTGGAGAGCTGATCCCAACCCGAGCACCTGCAGCGGTTGAGCACAGGCCAGCAGCTCTGGGGGACTGAGGTGACATCACGGAACCTTTAATCACAGCTGTGAGGAGAAGAAATTGCCTTGGGTGAGAAGCTTTGGCATGTTCTAGGTCAGACAGGTGGGAGAGTCCTCAAATGGAGAATCCAAACGAAGCTTTCCCATCTTTCAGCAAAACAACTCAGTACTGGCAAGGTAAGAGAAGATGGCCCCAAGCTGTGCCAGGGGAGGTTCAGGCTGGAGATCAGGAAGAATTTTTTTTTGTGGAAAGGGTGCTCAGGCATTGGGATGGGGTTTGAAGTCTCCATCCCTGGAGGTGTCCAAGGAATGCCTGGATGTGGCACTGAGTGCTCTGGGATCAGTCACAGGTTGGACCTGATGGTCCTGGAGGACTTTCCCAACCTAAATAATTCTATAATCCCAACAATAATGTCAAAGATGTGAGAAGATGTGGGGATTTGTGCATTTGGGAAAATGATTGCTACTCTGTCATTAATTTATTTACTTTTATTTTATGAAAATACTTCCACATCCACTGAGATGCTGCAGCTCCTCTAGATAAAATGCATTATCTCCCTTTGCTCATACCCCTAGGGAGAAATCCCCAGAATCTTCCTGGATTTACCACAGCAGCTTGGAAAGTGTTTATCCTATAGATGTGTCAGAGAATAAACATCTATTTTCCAATTAAAAAAAAAAAAAAGAGTGCAAACCTATTGGTGTTAATAACATTTAACACCTGAATCTGGCAGCAGTGCTGCTGTTGGGAAGCCAACCCTCGCTGCTCCCTCTGCAAGAAGAAATTCCTCCTGTAACAAGTGGTTCACAATCCTCACGGCGTTTTTATTCTGCGCTTCGCACTTGTGCGTGCTGACAGATTTAGAGCTCTTTGTGGAAGCAAGAATTGGCCTGGAAATGCACCTGGCAGGCTTCCCCGGGAAGGAGCAGGAATTGCACTGCCAGAGGCCTTTCATTAACTGCTGGAACCTGTTGGAACCCCGGGCACTGAGAATTCCAGGCTTTCTGTGCTGACAGGCACTGACCCCCAAGCAAAAACTGCATTGATACCTGAGGCCGTGGAGAAGGCTCCCAAAATTGAGTGACAGCACTGGGATTGTGGGTGTGGAGTTTGAATAGAAGTGCAAAACTTAAGAGTTTAAGGTTTTAGTACATAGTAATGTATATAGAGCAAGATGGAGCATTTAGGGTGTAGGCTAAGTTCTTCTTTCACCTCTTCTTTGACTCTGTTGGACACGCAATGACGGACACACTTTGCTCAAGGTGTAAATTCTGAACTCTTCTTTTATTACAGTATCTGGCTCCGTATTTATAGTATTTCTACACAGACCGGGGATTGGAGGAGAAGGTTTCCACCTCTCCCATCCCATTGGTCAAAACAACTGCCCATCAGTTGATCCTTCCTCCAAGAGATGGAATGTAAACAAACCCTGTTTAATGTAAATATTGCTTCTAATAATAACACCCATGCATGAGAAAGAAACCCCGAACTATGAAAACATAGAATTCTGAGAAAACATCAAGGAAGGCTGAAAAATCAGGGCGACACTTCTTCATGGGTTTGGGTGGTTTGACTTCCGATTCTTTGTCGGGAGAGAAGTTGTCAGGACAGACTTGTCCCATGGGAAAGACATTCAGCTGGGTTTTGGGGTTGCTTTGTGTTGATTTTTGGGGGTTGTTGTTCTCATTGTGTTGCCTTTTGTTGTAATTTCAAACTGTCTCTTTTCTCTCCAAACCATAAAATCTCTTCTCATGAATTCACAGAAAGATGCTTCAGGAATTGAATGCGACAGGGTCGTATTCTGGCCTTTAATATTCATGCTTAAGCCTGGATTTGGAGATGCCTCCTAAAATAAAACCAGAAAACTGCACTTTTGGAAGAGTTGTTAATAATACAAAAGGAGTAAAATCCGTCCCACTTGAGTTATTGATATGGAAAGTTCCAACCTGAAGAAATATTTCTGAGGAAATTCAAAGATCCTGGAAGTAATCATAAATAGGTAATATTTAGATTTATTGTTGGTCGTATGGAATTGATACCTAAGAAACTAAAAAGAGTTATCTCTGCAATCATCAGATCTTTTTGAAGTGAAGAGAGATTGGATAGAAGTCAGTGGGAGGATAAAAATAGAATTATTATGTAAAATTGTTTTGGAAGGAAAATGAAGTGCTTTTCCATCCGAGACATCCCAGTTTGTTCCGTTCACTGTGGTTCTCTTTCCTCTGCAAAAAAAACCAAAACCAAAAACTGATTATATTCCTTATGCCTGTTTTCACTCACGGAAGGTAATTTTAGGAAATTAATTTCCCTCATTAGGTTGTATAACTCAATACTAATTTACTGAAATGATCTTAGAAAGGAGAGATAGGCTCATCTTTAGATATTAAAGTGTTTCAGTAAGAATCCCTGGAACTTTATTATTTCTGTCAGCTTGGGGAATTTGGTTAAGGTCTGGTTTGAAGGATGGGCTATGAAATCCCTAATAAACATCTCTGCCCTGGAACACTTAAATGTTTTAAGGCTGCTCTAATATTCTTCTCACAGATGTGCTACTGAATGAATCAAAGCTGAGCTTATACCCTTAGGTTAGGCCCTGTCTCAAACTCAGACTAAAAGTCCTTATTCAGGGAAATAATTTATGAAATATAATTTGTCCTGAATTGCTTCTGAAACCTCTATCCCTGTAACTAAAGTAAAAGTAAATAATAAAACCCTGGGCTTAATCCAGATGGTCTTTCTGGTAATTTGATATTTTTCAGAAGGAAATAAACAAGAGAAATTACACTTGGGCTCTTTGGGAGTGGATCTTGCTTAGTAAAGTCATGTGCATTAAATTATAATATAATTACTTGTGTGGGGAAAATATTGATATTCCAAAAGCTGGTTCAGGCAGTAAAACTATAGTAAATTAAAACAGAAATAGGAATTTATAATTTATTCAAGCCAGCAACACCAAATCCGTTCTCTCCTTAAATCTCAGTAAGAAACCAGGTTTTCCATGACAACATAACAAAAAAACCACCCCCTAAACCCAGATATTGTCACCACTATAAGGCAGGGAAATGGCAGGTTAAAACTCGAGGTCTAAAAGTCAATATCAAAGTGCGGAGGTTGATTAATTATCTTAAAATACAGGAAATAATGACAAAGCTTCAAGAAAAACAGGTTTTGCTGAATATGGTTTTCAGTGGAGGAAACCAAGCCACAAGTGGAGAGCAGAACATTAAATAAATATAAGTGAGGAGAACTGGGAATAGAAAAAAAGTGCAAGACAAGTTGGTGTGTTCCATAAAACATGAACAAATGCTTAGCAACATTTTACAGTTCAAAAGAGGGCTTTTGTTGAGCATGTGCAGGTGAGGGATGTCTGTCCCTGTGCATTTGGAAATCTGCAGCACAGATGGGCAATACATTTATGTATTTGTTACATGCATGCACAAATACATTTGTATATGGACAAAAAAACTCCCAAATTCAACTTATTAGACAGAAAAAAAGAAATAAACACTGAATTTTTTTTTGTTTTTAAAGCCTTTAGCTGGACCATGATTTTAACTAAAGGGGCTTTTTAGTGATATATCGAGGGATCCTGTTGCTGCCTCATTGTTAACCTTCAATCTGGGCTGAAAAACTCAAATAAAAATACTGTTTTGCGTATTTGCTGCTTTAAGTAACACATCCAGCTTCCTTCTAACCTCTTGCCTTGCTTTTGGCTGCTTCGTAAATACATAAAAGCTTGCCTTGAACATTTTAGCAGTTGTTAAAGCAGCCAGAGAGATAAAAGAAAGTTAAAGGACATGCAAAGATTGAATTACGGCGTTTCCCAGCATTTGGATGACAAAGTTTGACCATTGTGAGGAATAAATCAATTTGTGGGCACTGTGGCCAGTGAGCTGAGGCTGGAGCTGAAACTGCTCCTCTGGGAAATGTGCTCAGAGATAAAAGGAGTCATATTTCTTATTTTGTGTGGAGAAACATGGACGGGATTTTTAGAGACCAGGAGATCTGCAAAAATTTACCAGGAGAATGAGAAGGGAGAAGAGAATGTGTATTCTAGTCCTAAAATTTCCCTGTTGCCATTCTAAAGATATTTCCCATTATTTAGAATTTAAAGTGAAATATGTACATCAATTACAAAAATTCGGTTATTTAGAAATTAGGTCAAGGTTTCATATTTATTGGTCTACTGTATTTTAAATTTAAAGGAACTCTGGGTTCCTAATGAAGAGCCCCATGATTAATGGTTGGAATTGATGATCTTAGAGTTAATGATTCTGTGAAATGAGGAGCACCATGAGAAGCTGAAGGACATCCCCTGGTGCTACTGGAACCAAGAGCAAATGGCACGGACCTCTGTGGAACTTCTCCTGTTTGTTGTCCAAGGTCCCAAAGTGTCCCTGGAAGGAGTGTCCTGGAGAAGGTTTGGAAATCTGGTGAGTTCTTTATAACGTGAGTGGAAATCTTCCTCTTTTTTGTCCTCTCGTTTTTTCTCCTTCCCTTTTCATCCACCAAGAATCCCTAAACAATTGCAGATATTCCTAATCCTCCTCAGAGTCGTTTCCTGCCCTCACCAAGATTTTGTCACAAAAATGAAGAGCTTCATCCACCATAATCACCTCTCAAATGGCAACCACTCCATCTCCTCAATCTTTGGAGCAACCACTCCATTTCCTCAACCTTTGGAGAAACCACTCCATCTCCTCAACCTTTGGAGAAACCACTCCAT
>VYZR01071966.1:68649-87930 GCA_013400675.1 Oxylabes madagascariensis | reverse complement strand
TTTTTTTTTTTTTTTTTTTTTTCAGAAAATCATCACATTTTCCTTGTTCATTTTGGGTGATTGTTATTTTTTCCCAGCAGGATTTCTCACTTTCCTGGAGAAACAATGAATCTGTGAAACTTTTTCCAAAATAACCAAACCTATTTTTGGTGCTTCCCAGCCAAATCCCAGCGTTGCTGTGTCAGCCAGCCAGCACAAACGCTGCACGAGGTACTGTGAGCCCAGTTCCCTGCTCTTTGTTCCCCCAAAAAGGCATTTTTTTCCTTGGAATTGTCTTATTTGGTCTGACAGGAGCTCGGCATGTGAATAAAACATCCTGTGACATGAGTGATGATTGCAGAATCAGATGTTCTGCACGGAGCTTGTTTGAAGTAGGAATAAATAAAAAAATAAGAGGGCGACTATTGTGCATGTTCATTTTGCAGCGTTGGCTGACGTGAGTTGTCTTGGAGCTGGCTCGGAGCTGGGAATTCCAAATTTCAAGTGTTCCCACTTGAGGTTGGGGTGTTTCAGCAGCAGATGAGATGGGCAATGACAGGATGGCAAATAGGGACAGGAGCTGGGCAGGGAGGATGAATTTTGGCAGGAAAAGGGGTGATACAGATCTCAAAAGGTGTTTTAGAGGTCGGTCACCAACATCTCTCCTCATTTCTTGTCCCCGCAGGGACAACATTGGACTGTGTGGCTAAAGGTGTGGAAGGAGTCAGTAAAACCCAGCCCTGCAGCTTCAGCTTGAGAGGGATCCAGCCAAACCCTGCTGAAGTCATGCATCCTCTCCCAGTGTCCTTCATCCAGAATCCTGGAATGGTTCAGGTTGGAAAAGCCCTCTGAGGTCACCGAGTCCAGCCTGTGCCCGATGCCCACGTTGTCCCCGAGTGCCACATCCAGGCTTTCCATGGTCACCTCCAGGGATGGGCACTCCAAACCTCCTTGGGAAGCCCATTCCAATGCCTGACCACCTTTTTTTTCCCATGGGGAAATTCCTCCTGATGTGTGTATGAGCGCATAGATTGTGGGCTGCCTGTGTTTTCTCGTAATTTTCAGGTAACAAGTGTGAAAAGCAATAAATAAATAAATGCACGGAACTCCACAAACCAAATCCTCAAACGTAGAACATGTGGAGGTGGTAATTTGGGACAGTGTGGGGAGGGACAGGTTCTTGGTGGAGATCTTCAGAGGCAAACAGCAGACCTTTCCTGACTGTGGCCAGAAACACCTCGGTGCTCCTCGCTTCCTTCCAGGTCACAAACAACTTTAATTTGCAATTCACTGAATCATCTGCGGGGTCTGGGGAGCAGTCTGTGTGCAGGAAGGAGGTGCCACGGGAGGGAGGAAGAAAACCCTCGGTGTTATCCCGCAGTGTTTACAGCTCCTGACAGGATGGCTTTTAGGAATGAAGGTTTCGACGTGGCTTAGCACACGCACGCTGTAATTTGTCTGTCAGCTCTCTGAAAGTTCATTGGCATTGTCACGTCGTGTTTAACTCAGTGGGGAAATATGGATTTCATCCCTGGTGATTTCGTGGAGCACTTTGATAGCCTGAAGGTTTCCCATTAGAACCACGACCTCCCGTCTCCTCCCCACCTCCTCGGGAATCACTGCACCTCTCCGTAGGACTTCAGCGTGCTGAGAACCCGAAATGAATGATTCCTTCAAACTGTGGGTCCTGCTTGAAAGGATTAAATGTCTGATTGTGCAGAAATGCCTGCAGGTCTGGAACCTCTCTGGATATCTGTGTGAGTGGGGGTTCATAAAGCTAAAAGAAGGGCGTGGACAAAAATCAGAGTTTTCCTTGGTAGAAGATCTTTTGTGCCAAATATAATGGAGAACTCCACTTGCTGTGCTGGGGCATGTCCAGAGAAGTGTGACGGGAATATTTTGGCACTTTTCTCCCCCTTTTCATTTTTAAAGAAGAGTAGGAAACTCTTTGCAGCCCTGTACCTGCTGGGCTTGGTCCAACATCAACAGAAAATCTCCACATCCGTTGAGGAGCCCAGGCCAGAGGTGCCTCTGCCTTTCCACAGCTGTTGCAGGCTTCAGGTGGAGACCAATAAACCTCCTGTACCTGGAGAACATTTAATTTTTCATGCTCAGACATTTAGTTAAAGGTGTTTCCAGACCACATTAACAAAAATAAAAGCTGACAGATTAAAAGGAGCTCTGTTCATTTTGGAGGTGTGCTCTGAGATAAAATAATTCTCGGTGCTGATCCTCCACTGTTCAAACCTGAGCTGTGCAAAGCACGCTCTATGTGGTTTTGAATGGGTAAATATTGCATGGAAAAATAAGTGTTTATATCAAAACAGTCTTTATTATTTCTTTTCCACTCTTCTGCCATGCTGTGTTTTTTTAAAATCAGATTTCATGTGCACATACATCATTTTTATAGTGTCATTTTACCTGGTGAGTAAAAAGGCAATTTTTATAAACTAAACTCAGTGCTAACAAAAAAACTGCATTTCTTTGTGGTACAAATGAGCATAATTACAGTAAAGCACTGCTTTTAAGAGTGTTCCGCTGCTGCCAGCGTGCCTGACACACAGCAGAATTGTCATACACGTTCTGTTCCTGGAAAAATAGACAGGAGATGTGGATTCTGTTGGGTACAACTTGAAGACAGCTTTTAACCATCAGAAAACAACTTTTAATTATCAGAAGCTAACGTTTCACCCTCAGAAGCCTACTATTAACCATCAGAAGCCAAAGGGCACCGTGCTGACATTGATTTTCCATCTGAAGCTGGGTTAACAAGTTGGAGGACGGAAAGAATGGAGAAATACCTTCTGTTCCTGGAAAACAAGACAGGAGACCTGGGTTCTGTTGGGTACAATTTGAAGACAGGTTTTAACCACCAGAAAAGAACTTTTAACCCTCAGAAGCCAACTTTTAGCCACCAGAAGCCAAAGAGCATGATGTGACATTGATTTTCAACCTGAAGCTGGGTTAACAAGTCGGAGGAGGGGAAGAACGGAGCTGATTTTTCTGCTGACTGCACGGAACTGGCTGTTTGTTAAACTCCCAGGGTAGGTTATTCCCACGTGGTTTTGCCTTATTGTTTGGTGTCGCTGTTGAGCACCAAACAACGACACAGACTCTTGATCAGAAGGATAGAAAAGGTGAAAATTTTATTTTTGGGATGTGACTCTCTTGTATACTATTTTACGCAGACCAATTTGATTGGTGAAACAAAGGCAAACCTCTNCGGGGGTGGAGAGCTGGAATTGGGTATTTCCTCCCAGGCTTCTCCAGCACCTCAACAAAGCTTTCCCAGAATGGGAAGAATGTTTGTTCATCTCCACTTTGTTGCTCCGCTCTCACTCCAATCCCTCTCCAGAATTCAAGAGTGGAAAGGACTCTGAGCAAGTTGTGATAATAATTCTGTGGCTGTCTTGGTAATGCCTCCATAATTAACTTTTGTCCTTACAGATACAATAACTCCTTGTAATGCAGACATAAATATTCCATTTTAAATAGGCACCTGAATTCTGGGGATGAGTGGTGTAAACTTTAATTACATTTCACAAGTGCATTTCCCTCATAATCCCGTATTTTTCATTAGACACAAAATAACATTTCTGCTCATTTTGGAGAGGGTTTTTTTCCCTTTGCTTTGGTCTGTTTAAATACAAAAAAAATGTGAACAAGTAGAGGAAAGCCTATTGACTTAGAGAAATTAAATATGTACAGAGTAATTCATACAGAAAGTTTAATTTTTTCCCTCTGTCTCAATAAAGATATGATAATTTTCTGAATCAGAGTCTTAAGCTTCATATTGCTACCATCTCTTCAGGAAAACAAATGCTAGATTCATTTGAAAGTTATTATTTAACATATTACAAAGATTAATCTCTCAGTTATTATTGCAAGCTCATGTTGTTGAGTTTCCGTAATTCAAAGAAATAGAAATACAATTGAATTTGATGAGGGTCTCTGTTGATGGAATATAGACTCTGCTTGCCAGCCAGGATTTACCTGCTGATCTCATTTTTCCACGTAGGAAACCACAGCTGAGTTTGGGCAGAAATGGAACTTGAGTTTTATTCTGAAGGTGCATCCCTGTGAGTAGAAACATCTCCTTAAGCTGGCTCGTGGAATTCATGCGAGGGCCTGGAGTACCAGGACAAGGGGGAACGGCTTCCCACTGCCAGGGGAAGGGATGGATGGGATATTGGGAAGGAATTGTTCCCTGGGAGGGTGGGGAGGTCCTGGAGTGGAATTCCCAGAGAAGCTGTGGCTGTCCCTGGATCCCTGGAAGTGTCCAAGGCCAGGTTGGGTTGGGATTGGAGCAGCCTGGGATGGTGGGAGGTGTCCCTGCCCATGGCAGAGGGTGGAATGGAATGGGATTTAAGATCCCTTCCACCCAAACCATTCTGCTATTCCGTGATCCCCCGAGACAAAAGTTTAGCTGTTGTCTAAAACGATAAATCAAAAGTTCAGACTTAAAGCAGAAATTTCTGTCATTTCTGAAAATAGACTCAAGAGTTTAACGTTGCATTTTTGGTTGCTTCCAATTGACAGATCCTTTTTCTCTCCCTCTGTTTATTGAATATTATCTCTCCATTCTGCCTGTCATGGCAGTACCTGGAGTTTTGTGATACGCAGGCTTTGGCAGCATTATTGACTTAAAAAGTTCCTGTGTCCTTCACATCCCATCGTGTTCAACTCCCCAGATAAGTTCATGGTTATATTCCATAGATCTGATCCAATTTATTTCAACAACAGGATATTGCTTGGAAGGAAATATATCCTGCTCTCTATCTTTAGAAATTACTTAAACGTGTTAAAATCCGAGCCTAACTATTTTTCACAATTAAGCTGATGGGGCTTGATGCCTTTCTGAGGGAAAAACCTGAGAAATATGCCCAGAATAACAAATCATTAGATGTGATAAGCCAGGAGGTCCAGTTTTCTTGATAATTTGTCTTAATTATCTTTTGGGTTTTTGTTTCTTATTTGTTACTCTGGGCTACTTGTTTATATTGGAAGTAAAAATAATCCCTCTGTCATCCTTGGATATTCCCAGCAGCCAAGAAAGTCTTTTCCATCTATTTCCCCTCATCTCCCCAGCCCCTGCAGCCAAGCTGCCTTCCAAGGTATAATTAATTTATCGTTTGTACCCCAAGGAGGAAAAGCTGAGTGCTCATCAGTGTGTTGTTCTAGCACTTCAGTGCATTATTTTGGGGGATCTTATCGTGTTTATTCCAACACCCGTGGCAAACAAACCTGGATTCTTTGCCCTTCATTTCCTTCCTGAGCGTAATAGATAAAATTCTGGCACTAATCATACTACAAGCACTTTTTGTGATGGTGATTCAGACTAAAAAGGGCCTGATTTTGGTGCTCCCACTGTAGCTGGTGGGAGGGAGGTGGGCACCCACTGAAATAGTAAAGTACAAAATATAATGCCCAAAAATTGGCTCTGTTCTAAAAGAAATCCTCAAATTTACCTGTCTTAAGGTGCTTTGTGATGCAGAGTTTCTGCACAGGGTAAGAAAATCTGCACGATTCTTGGTCCAGTTCATGCTACACTTTTTTACTGGCTCGGGAACCTGAATTTCAGCTCCTTATCTGAGAGTCTCAAGATTTGTGGGCAGTGGCAAAGCAAAAATCCCTTTGCCAGCAGCTCCTTTTGTAACTGTCTGCACTACTTCAGCAATTCCAGGTAAGCTTGTGAGTAATTTTAATTTTACAGGGACTGAAAGGTTGTTTTTTTCCAAAACGGTGAATATTGGTCCCATTTTCATCCAGAGATTTTTATTCATTTTATTCCTTTTTAATTTGGCATTCTATTTTCTCTTCCTGCTCTAAACTGAGCTGTCAAAAACCAGTGTAGTGTCAGGGAAGTGTGCAGGGAGAAGGGAAAAAAGTCACATTTTTGTGTTCTTTTATCTCCTTAATTTACCAGGAGACTCAGTCTGACCCAGGACCTCAACAGGGAGAAAATTCATTTATAGAACAACACAGGAAAAGAAAGAGAAAATAGTTGTTAAATGTGATATTTTGGTGGATCAGACTAAAATGATATATATATTCTACACATTCAGTCAGAAATATTAAATAGCTGAGTGCTGGTGAATTGTGCTGAGATCATGAAGGGGGTACAGAAATCCTTAGCCCAAAATGACAGAATTTCATGCCCCTCAAACTTGGGAAATTCTCCTTAAAGGGGACATCTGAAGTCATCAGCATAAACCTGATGTTTATTTTTCACAATGAAATGTTGTATTTTCTTACTTTCTCCTCTGAATACCAGGGCACTTTGTTATTGTTGTTTGTAATTAATAATTCTTGGCATTTTTGCTGTACATTTTACTGGCTATATTTATAGAACTGAATTTAATTCAACCTCACTTTAGGAATACAAATATATTAAATCCCTAAGTCATGGTTCTTTTTTTTTTTTAACTCCTCACATGCATTTAGCAAAAGCAACATTTCCAAAATTCCCATCTGTTCTGCATGTAAATCCAGCTAATTATACACTGATTGACAAGGCTATAAAAGAACATTTTTTAGGGAGATGATAGGTTTGGGAGCTGCACTGAAAATCCCCACTTTTCTGCAGTTTTCCCATGGAAACTCTGTGTGGGAGTCAGGGAGATACAAACACACACAACAAAATGTGCTCTGGCTGTCACCCGTGTGGTGTCAGAAAGGCTTTGGGGTTGTTTGCGTGTGCTGGAGTAAATGTGCGTGTGGGGAGGTTTAATGTTTTGGGTTTTGAAAAATTTCTTTCCCAGGAGACTTTCTGTAAACAAGAGAGATGTTTTTGTAACTGTACCTGTGTTTAGCCATTCTTTCTCACAGGAGAGGTTTCTTGATGTCCCTCTGTTTTAACCAATGTGATTGAAGAGGTTTGCCTTTGTTTCACCAATTAAATTGGTCTGTGTGAAATACTGTATAAGAGAGTCACGTCTCGAAAATAAAGATTCACCTTTTCTAGCCTTCTGATTGAGAGCCTGCGTCATTGTTTGGTGCTCAACAGTGACAGGGAGGGATCAATAATCCACAAACAATGACACAGCTCCGGCAGGAGCGGCGAGCGGCCCTGCCCAGCCCTCACCTGCCTCAGCAGCGAGTCCTCAGAGCTCTGCCCTTGGCTGGAAGGGAGCTGGAGGGATCCCAGAGAGCTGTGGATGGCCCCACAGGTGCTTTTGGGATCAGAGAATCCCAGAATCAGCGAGGTTGGAGAAGCCCTCCAAGGTCACCGCGTGNTCCAAGGGATGATGGATTTAGCAGCTGAGCTGCAACTCTGAATTCTGGGCATCAGCGAACACCTCGGGTTTGAACCTTAAATGCTGAACTTTTGTCTAAAAATATCCACAAGGCAAGATGAGCCACTCTGTTTCTTTTTAATAAATCACCCACTTTTAAAAATAATTCATTTTACGTTTCTTTGTCCTTTCTGGTTTTCCTTTTTAAAATTTTTTTTTTTAATCTACAGAAGCCGCTTTTACTCTAGACAAGGAAGAGGAGAGCTTGTGTTTTAAATAGATTTATGTATGAGCTGGGCTATTTATGAGAGAATCTGGGAGAAAAATTATCAGAAAATTTTGATGGAATTGGAAGGAAAATTGAACGCAGAAAAAGGTCAAACAAAAAGCAGACAATTTCTTAATTGTATTCTTAACAAGGGTAATTAAGCACTGGAACAGATTATTAATGGATGTGGTTCATGCAGCATCAGATATGAGGAGCCTTAAAATAAGATTGAATCTCATCCTAAAATGCCTGATCTAATTTCAGCACGAGTTATTGGGTTAGATGAAGGCACCAAGAAATAAAATCCCAATCTGTGGCACAGGAGAAATGCTCACGGTATTTCTGATGGCCCTGAAATATCTGATTCTGGAAAAATCTACCAGGAGAAAATCCAATTGTTCTTCTAACATGAAATGTGAGTATAATCAGGTTAAAAAATTAGCATATTGCCTAGACTGTAGAATAATATTGGCTTTGTGGGTTTCTTTTTTTAATTTTTATTTGTGCTTTTGAAGATTACAGATGAAAAGGATCGATCCGTGTTTTATATTTTCTGATTTCACCGTGTTAACGTGATGCTCGTTGATCACATCAACAAGGAATTCCTGGCCGTTGTTCCCAGGTGTTTGTAGGGAGTTGTAGATAATTTTAATGGGATTTTGAGGATTTATTTTTAAATTAGGGGGAGGAAACAACAGAGTTGAAACGCACCTCAGATGCTGCCACAGATCCACGTCATGGTCATCCTGCCATCCCCTGTCCTTCAGTGAAACTTGGGGCTGCATGGGATGCAGTCCAGGAGCACCATTTGGCCCTCACAGGAAAAGTGAAATCCGGGAATAACGTGTTCTGGGAATGGTTTTCCATGGGTGGAATGGTTAATCCCCCTGTTCTCCAGGGGAGGGCACAGGATGCAATCCAGGGGCATGATTTAGTCCTTGTGGGAGCAGCTAAATCTGGGAATGACGAGTTCAAGGAATGAAATGGTTTTCCATGGATGTTATGGTTCATCCCCCTGTTCTTCAGGGGGTTGCACAGGATCCAATCCAGGAGCACCGTTTAGCCCTTGTGGAAGAAACTAAATCTGGGAATGTTTGGCTCAGGAATGAAGTCTTTCCATGGATGTTATGGTTCATCCATGCCCCCATCCTTCAGGGAAGCTTTGGTGCACAGGATGCAATCCAGGAGCATCATTTCACTCCTGTGGGAACAAGTAAATCTGGGAATGACGTGTTCTAGGAATTAATAGGTTTTCCATGGCTGGAATGGTTCCTCCCCCTGTCCTCCAGGAGAGTGCACAGCATGCAATCCAGGAACATCGTCTGGCCCTTGTGGGAGCAGCTAAATCTGGGAATGAAGTGGTTTTCCATGGATGGAATGGTTCCTCCCTCAGCAGGCGACAGCCAGAGCTGCGCTCCAGATGGGGAATGTCAGGCACCTCACGAGGTAATTAATCTCCTTCAAACTCCCGTCTAATTTAATGAGTCGTAGTTCACAGAGCGGTGTCAGTCACGACCAAAACATTGGCTCAGGTCTGTGGGGAGCCTTGAGTCGGGGAAGAGCCCCGCTAACGACTCCTGGAAGTCAATCCAAAGGCTTCTCCGAATGTGGGATTAACGGGACAGCTCCAAGTCCCTCCTCACTGCTCTAAATAACAACTTCACCCCTCAACCCCGAGGGTGAGCTCCTGGTCCCTGTGCCAGGGATGAGTGGGAGCTGGATCCTTCTGCCAGTGATATTCCCAATTTCCAGCCAACAGAAATACAGGATCTTTCCCTCTCATTCCCAGGAATTTGCACTTCACTCTTTCAGTGCTCTTTAATTTTGTTGCCGCCGTTTCAGGGAAGTGTAAATTCTGAAATCTGGTGCATTTGATGCTGTGAAATCCCGTAGCTGATATTTAGACTCCAGCCTGGGCATTTACAACCCCTGGCTCCATGTTTTCAGCCAGTTCTTTCCCGCTGAATTCCATGAGGGTCTGGGTGCAATAACAGGAGCATGTTTCCAAATAATGCAACTTCTGGCTAAATGAGACTTTCATCTTTGCCTTTCTTACAACAAGGAATACAAAAAATATTCAGATTTTTTTCCTTGTAGCCTTTAATATATACAAGAACCCTAAATAACCAGTGCTTAGCCACCAGGAGGCTGCATTTATTTAAATCAATATCTAATTAGCTTCCTTTCACTCCTGAAATTTAAGGAATTTAAGCAATTAAGTTTGGGCAATAATATCCTTCTGCTTGCTTTTGTTTCTGCTTGACTAAATTTTGCCTGTAATTGATCATTTCTAGACCCCCAAATCACATTGATTTCTTTAGTTTGTTGGTTTACTTATGTATTTTTAAGGATTTTTTAAAGGAATTTGGGGTGCAAAAATCTTTCCTCTTAAATTTCATTTTTTTTTCCAGCCAGTGGAAGATGAAATTAAAAGAGAAGAAGAATGATTTTATGGATCCACAACAAAATGCCAAGGTGAGATTTCTTCTTACTTCTACCTTGAAATTGCTTTGATTAAAAGAAAAAAAATTACTTCTGTGCAAAGGAATATTTGTAAAATGTAGAAATCCTTATTCATAGGCAAAACAGAATATTTTAGGAATTTTTACTGTGGAAAATCACAGGGAAATCCATCCTATGATAATTTATGTAGTACTGCATTTGATATAAGTAATTTTTAAACCATTTAATAAGTTAATTTTTTTATTTTTTTTTTTAACAAGAAGGACCTGAAAGTAAATATGAAGAAAAAATGAGCTTCCCACTTCCAATATAAATATTAAATATATGAAAATTCAGACCTGGGACAAAATATTTCTCCTGTGTTCTTTGTAAAGCACCTGAAAGGCCCCACAATAGAGTCCCATTAGGAAGGATGATTCCCAAATTTTCCTTTCCAGGAAAAATTGAAGTGCTGGGGTTTGGTTTTTTTTTAAATCCATGAAAAAAATGAGCAACCAGAACAGCTGATACACTCCTGCCAACCTCGTTTCTTTATATAAGTGGTTTATTTATATATGGAGATGTATGCAAATCCTCGACACCGAAAACACCCTGTAAGCAATGGAATTTACAGGAAATCCAAGAATTCCTGGAGCTGCCAAAGAAACTCTGCAGAACCAGAGATTCCCACTGCAGGAGGCCCCTGGTTGGGAGTTTTGGGATTGTTTTAAGAGTTTTCAGCTGCTTCTGGTATTAAAAACTGAGGTTAATGGTTGGACTTGATGACCACAGAGGGTTTTTCCAGCCTGGTTGATTCTGTGATTTTGAGGTGGCACAAATGGAATATCCAGCACAAAAATCTCTGAGCAGATTTATTTTCTGCCAGATTTCAGGACCTTTTCCTGAGTGAACTCATCATCAAAGTGGTGCACTATGGATGGGTGTCACTGTATTTAATTTGCACCTTTGGCAGGAAAAGTCGCTGGCTGTTGTATTCCAGGACAGAGAATAATTCAGAGGAAACATCCCAGAAGGAATTTCTCATTATTACAGCTCTGTCAACCTGAAATTGGACTTTCTAGGACTTGGAAATCCCATTCACACAGAGATATCAATTGTAACAAATAATCTCGTGGCTCACTTTATTCCTATTCACCTTATTCAGCCTTATTGAATTAAGGAAATACAGAAATAACCCACTTGCTGAATGCTTCTGGATATATATTTGTCATTCATGTCAGTACAAAAATAGCTTGATTTTTCTGGTGTGACGTTTATTTTTCTTCCCCAAAAACTTGAGAACAGATTTTTTTGAGCTGCCTGAAAAAAAAAAAAAAGTTCCCTCAGAGATGACATTTCAAAGATCCCACCCAATAAATCAAGATATTGTGGCCATTTCCCTGTATTTCCAAGCTCGTTGTTGGAAACAACAGCCTGATAATTGTGGCTGCTCATGCCATTAATGAAGCAAAGCCATCTGAAGCTCGGATTTTGCAATCTTTTCTGCATATGAATAGTCTGAAGTTCAATGTAATCTGATGATCGAGACCCACTCGAAGCCTTTGATTGTGCAAGATGTTGTTTTGCGCCGCGGATTTCGGCTCCCTTTGGCTCCCAAGTGGCTGGAACACAAGTGGGGGAGCAGATAAATGGGGAAAGAGAAGCAAACAGATAAAAAATAGAAAAGAGTGTTGGATTCTCTCTCCTCTGTCCCAACTCTGGGCAGGCGATGGCAACTCTTGACTTGAGGAATGCGAGGGAAAAGTGTTGGGGTTTCCAACGATCCGCTGAAATGTGAATTTGTGGGATAACTCGGATTTGCCAAATGCTGCTGCCGTGGGTTTTGGGTGCTCCATGCTCAGGGTTTTTGGGGTGTTTGGTGCAGAGTCTGACCCCAGCACCTGCATCCACAGATGCACCCTCTGCTTGCATCCCGAATTTTGTGGCTCATCCAAGTCCAACCATGCAGAGCGAGGTGAGGTGAGGTGACCTTGAAGAGCATGAGGAGCACACAAAGGTCCTTGCTTGGTGCTAATCATAAAAAATAAAAAAGATAAAAATTCTCCTCCTGATCAATGCCACACCCCACAATTTCGTATTTTTTTCCTCTTTTCTGTCTAGACAGGGAGGTTTGGAAGTGTGGTTTGATGGCAGACGGCAACAGAAACTGATCCTGGGAATGTATTGTTAATAAAGGCTTGCAAGAATGAGGCAAATCAATTGCAAACAACTTTTTTTCAGCCTAAGCTGCCTCAGGAGAAATGGCAGATTCCCCTCCAGCACTAATGAGTGAATCCATTTCAACCTCTCTAGATTTTCTAACAACTTCCTGCAGAAAAAATACACGGAATATCCTATATACAAATATATGGAAGTGGAACCTGATGAACCCACGTGTCCATTCCAACTTGAGGTATTCTGTGATTTATGAAACAAAGGCTGCAGGTAAGAAATGAATTTTAAAAATAATCCTGCTACTAAATTAAAGCAACGCTGCAGGTGTTTTCTGTCTTGTTTGGGACTAGAACAAGGTTGGTCCAGCTGCATCTGCAGTTTATCAGTTCCTGGTGGCTTTTAATGATTCCTGGTTTTCAGATGTATTCATCCATGCCACACTGAGAAATTGCTGGTGGGGACATGAAGTTGAATGTCAGGTTGTTCTTCTTTAATATGGAAAGTGTTTAAATATCCCATTTGATTGAAAAAAATCCATTATTTCCTAGTCAGTCTCTTCCTTGAATGTATATTTCCCCAAAATTCTTCTGAAGTGTTCCTTTCACCAGGACTTTGAGGTGCAAATAAATATGAAAGTTTTGGAGCTGGCCAACAGGCTGGAAAATCTATTTCTGAACCAGCTTTGTGTAGAAGATGCTCAAAATAAGAGAGAAAGCAGGATGGAGATTTCATTCCTACCTGAAGGATAAATCTCAGCTGTTCCAGAGACATTAAGAATACAATTATTAAAAATCACTAATGAGCCCTCTCAGGTGGCACAATAAACTCATCTGTACCTTATCTCTGTGTTTAGCAAAGGGTTTTTTTGTGGAAAGAACAGTTAAAAGTAATGTTAAGACAGGAAAAAAGGAAATATTTGCTGCACAAATTCTCTGCTTTCAGCTTGATTTTCATTTACAGCTGTGCAAGCTCAGTATAAAACGCAGCTATTTTGACTTTGTAGTATTTTACGTCTCATTTGAACGGTTTTAAAAATTGATTGAAGGCAGCCAGGAATTGGACCTTTTCCCTCTTCTCTTGTTCCGTGGTGCTTGGTTTTATGTGGCACCTTTTCCACTAAAAAGGCACAGAGGAGACTAAACAGCAAAATAAAAGCCTGCCATGCTCTACTAAATCTTATTACCCAAACCAGAATCATTTGAATGTTTTAAAAGTTTTATCTGTTGGGTCCCTGCGGGAGGGGAACGTCGGGTTGGTGGCGGATTTATTTTCCCTAAATTTCTGAATTTCAATCAGGTTTGCTCTAATAGCTGTCAGCTGACCTGATTAAAGCCTACCTCTCCTCGAGTTGATTTAAATCAACTTGGCTGCCACACAGCAAGCTGAAATCCATGCTGGCCATCTGCTAGGAGAAATTAATTTATTTTGGAGAGCTTTAATTCGATTACCAGGCCCATATTCCGTGGCAGGTGTAGGAGACAAATCCATATTTCAGGTTCCTATGTGGGATCTGGTGTAGGCAACTGAGGAGTGAGAGGAGGGCCTGGGTAATATAAAGGGAGTAAGACAGGATTTCCCTGAAAGCTTTAATTACAGTTTTAAAGCAGAAGATTTAAACAGGCTTTGCAATCAGGAATATTTAAAAGAATCGTATTGTGACCTCGCAAATTGCTGCTGGTGTTGCACACAATGCTGCAGCACGCTAGAAATTATATAAATACTGTGACTCGGTTACCATTTCAAATCTCTGACTCACAAATTACCATGAAAATGGGGAATATTTCAGGAACAAATGAGGCCTTCACCCATTTCTTGGCTTGGGGCTGCAGATCTGGAAGGCCAAAGCGGCAGAGCCAGCTCGTGTGTGGCTTTTGTGTGGTGCTGGGAGCCCTCCTGTCACATCTGTCAGCTGCACGCCGTGGATCCGCTGGCATCCAGACCCTCCCGGGGTGTGCATGCCCTCATCCAACGGGAAAACGGGAAATTGGGGTTGAAAAGTTCAAACCTGCTCCTGGTCTCACCATAGCTGTGGTGGCTCCTCCTTATTTATCAATAATGTGAGGGGGGAAAAGTGGCCTTGGTCTTGTTAATTCCAGCGGAGGCTCAGGTTGGACATGAGCAGGAATTTCTCCATGGAAAAGGTGCTCAGGCCTTGGAATTGCCCAGGGAGGTTTGGATCCCCATCCCTGGAGCTGTCCAAGGAATTCCTGGAGGTTTCTCTGGGCTGGGGACAAGGTGGGATCAGGCACAGCTTGGACTTCGCAACCTTGGAGGGCTTTTCCAGCCTCAATTATCCTGGGATTCTTCTCATGTGTCTTGAAGGAAAACTTGCGTTGTTCCTTCAAACTTTAATTTCCTTCAAACTTCAATTTCCTTCAAACTTCGGTTTTTCCTTCAGACAGCTCAACACCGAATTGGTTTGGAAGAGTAAGGAAGAAAATATTTTGCCAAACTGCTGTAAATCTGTTTATTGATCATCATGTTATGAGAAATTGATAGATTTTTGCTTTTAATCCTAATTTGGGAGGAAAAATATCCCAAATATCACTACAACAAACCCATTTCTTGCCTGGCTCTCCTCAACCTGCAGATTCATTTCACTACAAATTCAGTGACCTTCTCCTGAAAGGTCAAATAAAAATGGTCTTTTACTACTGGCCTGACATTTTAATAAAATCCTGCCTGTTTTACTGTGTATAGGAAGAGAAGTGGTGGTGTGGGAATGCACAGGAGTGGACAGGGGAGCTCTGCCGGGTTCCAACCACTGGTTCTGCATCTCTGAGCCTCATCACCACAGTAAATATTTTTCTCAGCTGAGTTTCTGGCAATAAAATTGTTCTTAACCTTCCACAGGGTTGGTGTGGTTGGTTTTTTTAGGTTTTTTGGGGGGTTTTTGGGTTTTTTCGGGTGGGGAGTTTGGGGGGTGTTTTTTTTGGGGTTGGTTGGTTGGTTGGTTTTTTGTTGTTGGTTTTTGGTGTTGTTGTTTGTTTGTTTTGTTTTTTAAGTATTTTTTAGTCCTGCTATTAATCTGGATTTTCAGGAATATCCATCGGTCGTGCTGCCACATCCCCCTCCTGTCACCAGCGTGGCCTGGGGAGTCCCTGAGGGGCACCAAGCCTTGGAAAGCTGCAGGAGTTGGGGATTCCTGCTCTGAAAAGCAGCAGAAATGGAGAATTTCCACTCTGAAAAGCAGCAGAGTGAGGAGTTGCTGCTCTGAGTAGAGCAGGAGTGGGGAGTTACTACAACCACCCGTAGCATGAGCAGCTGCACTGAGGTGAGCTCTGTTCTCAGCCACCTTTGCTTCATTAAGGCAATCCCATCAGAGCTAAAGGAAGAGTTAGTGCCTGCTTTAAGGGCCCATAATCAAAATTAATGGGTTTCATCTCTCAGAACCATTAGGTTGTTAATCAGGACATGGGTAGTTCAATAAAGGGGGTTGACGAAGATTTATGGCGCTACCAAAATGGAAGAGAGACAAATCAAAAAAAAAAAAAAAAAAAAAAAAAAAAAAAAAAAAAATTTGGGGGTTTTCCACATTTGCCCCCCCTTAGGGAAAAAAAAAAAAAAGAAAAAGAAAAAATATTGGTGGATTTCCACACTTGCCACCCCTTTAGGGAAAAATAAAACCATAAATCCATCACTGCCCTACAGGCAGAGGAGGATTTGTTTCACCTGGTTTCATGTTTCTGATGAGCTTGTTCATATTCTGGTGAACAGAGGCTGTGAAATGCATTCAGGTTTTCAGCCCTCATTTACTCAAATTTTAAATAGTTTCAGAGATTTTTTTCCCCTTTTCATGCCCTGTTTTCCTCCCAGACCTGTGTGCTCAGTTCAAGTTCATGGGGCTGTTGTGAGGACACAAATGTAGAAGCTGTAGAAACTTTAAAAATCATGAATTATACATTTTAAGCAGAAAAACCCCATAATCTGAATAAATANAATAAAACCCCCAGATCCAAGAAACAAAAACACACACCTCCACCCAAATGTCATGGAGGTTCACAACAGGATTTAGCCATTGTCATTCTTGTATTTCAACGATGAAAATAACGACACAACCTCAGAAAGTCCATTTGGGAATTTAAGACATTTTTAAAGTAACCAGGAGCCCTGGTGGACTTGGATGGGCTTGGTTGTCAGTTTTCACCATGAAGAAATATGCTTCTCTTTGGAAATTAAGAAAAGAAACATAGGATGCTTGGTTGGGAGGGACCTTGAAGTGCATCCACCCCCCTGCCCTGGGCAGGGACACCTTCCACTATCCCAGGTTGCTCCAAGCCCTGTCCAGCCTGGCCTTGGGCACTTCCAGGGATGCAGGGGCAGCCACAGCTTCTGTGGAAAATCCATTCCTTGCGGCCAAATCCCAGCATCTTCAAACCCTGCTTGGGCCAGTCCATCCTTATTTCCCTGTGTTCACTTTCCATGCAACACAAGGACTGTGGAAGTTCTAATAAAAGGGGAATTTTCTAAAGGCTAAAAGCAATTTTGCCATTGCAAAGTATTCACCAGCTCCCATTAAATATTTTCTCTTTTTAATTGCAAATGACAGCTTGGAATGGCTCTGTTTTTACTGCCATTTTGGAACATATTAGTTTTTTCCCTTCAGGGGAAGAAATGAATTTTTCCCCTCCAATCAAATATAATCTAGAGCATTTAAATAATTCCTTTCCCAAACACATTTTTCAGTCCTGCCTATGAATAAAAACACAGATTTAGTCTTTGTGCTCAATTTTTAAGTTTTTTTTTTTTTCCTTCTTCAATTTTGAGCTTAGATTTTTGCAGTGGAAATGAAGCGATTTTTCAATGCAATTATGAAATTCCAGATTTCCCAGCACATTTCTGACCAATGTCTATCCATTCATCTAGAAGGGAATACAGAGCTGTATTCAATTTATTTGTTATTGATACAATCACAGGTCTCCAGGTCCTATTGTGATTGCAGGACTGAATATCTACTTTTATTTCAGTTTAGTGTTTTGGAGCAATGTCTTCTGAGGAAGAAAGTCACAGTTTCTTGCCAGCAGCAAGATGTAATTATATGTATTTATATTTAACCTTTCCAGATCCCGCTCATTAACATTTCCTTGGCACAGGCACAGTTTATATTTTGATATAATCCTTTTGTGGAAAGGTTGTAAGGACTCTGGTAATCTTTGACTTGCTGGTCTTTCCTCTTCTAAAAATGCTGGGACTGCATCTAAACAGAAACAAAGGAAAGAAGAGAACAAAGCCTGAACTTTGGGTTTTACTCTATTCAGCTAAACAATCTCATTCCATCAATTTAACTCAATAAAACCAACAAAATCCATTAACAGTTGAGGCCTCGGTGCTGTAACTGCTCCTTGATACTCAGAAAACTTCTGCACCTCTGGAGAACATCTGGCCAAACCTTCTGCTCAAGCCAGGACTGAAACAAAGTCAGATTTAACTTCAAAGTTGGGCCAGACTGCCCAGAGCCTTGGGCACACAAGTTTGGAGTGTTTTCCAAGCACATCAAGCCACTCAACACATCTCTCTCCCATCCTGAGCTCTTCAGGGACGTCACTTTTCTCTCTGCCTCCCAACAATGGGAAGATACAGCTGGAAATACTGAATTCCCCACTGGAATGAGTTCCAGTCCTGGGCTGAATTCCTCACCTTTCCCTTCTCCTCCATTAAAAATAAAATTGTCATGCACAATTTTAAGCAGCAATAAAAATAACTCTACTGTCATCGCAGTGACTATTCTAATTATGGCTTAATTAGAAGAAAATCAAGGGGGATACTTTGAAAGGTGCATTTTCTCAGAGATTGGAATTTTATTTGCTTGATTTTTCCTTCCTCTTCCTCTGTTGTTTGAAGCTGCAAAGAAAATAAAAAGTTTTTAGGGAAAAAAAAAAAAAGAAATTTAAGTGCATCTTGGCATTTATTTCTGACCACTGAAAGGTTATTTTTATCAAGGTGGGTTTCTTCAGTAGATCCATTAGTGGAACTGGGTATAATTAATGGTTCACCAAATATCGCACAGCCTGGTCTTTCCCATGGTGTTCTTGTTCAGGTTTCCTTTTGTTTGAAAAGTAAGGACTCTCCTGGCTTTAAAAATATCTGGTAAAATCCCTTTCTATGGATTCCAGCCTTGCAGACTGATCTTTGCCTCCTGCAAAGAGAAGAACTGTCCTGCTCCAGATCTTCTCCTGGTGGACTCATCCCAAACTCAGCATTTTGGGGCTGTTTGCTTTTACTGTTTCATCACGGAATCGTGGAATGGTTTGGGTTGGGAAAGAACTGGAATTTCATCCAGTTCCAACCCCCTGCAAGGGCAAGGACACTTCCACCAGACCAGGTTGCTCCACTTTGATGATTTCAAAGATTTTCTCCTTCCTAACATGCAGAACATTCACCCAGTGGGTTTCACTCCCCTCCTCCAAATAAAGATATTAATTGTTACGTTTTATCTTCTTTTGGCCAGAGTTGGAATTAAATGCTCGAGACAGTATTTCTTGTTGGGACTCAGATGTTTATTAATTCTTATCTATGTTACAGTCTCGCAAGCTGTGAGTTCTACAGCNCTTCTGATTGAAAGTTTGTGCCGTTGTTTGATGCTCAACAACGACAGGGGTCAGTGCCTGTCAGCACAGAAATTCTGAAACTCTCAGTGCCCAGGGTTCCAACAGCTCATCGGAGCGCTCCAGATTTCAGATCTGCACTGAGGAAGGAAAAACGCTGCTCCAAATTCTGCCGAGCTCCCCTTGGGTGGTGCTGTCCCCAAAACCCACGTGTGAGACCACAGCCACCTACCTGGCTGCTGCTCCCGAATTGCTGCAGGTTTTACCGCGAGCTAATTGCCTGCTCAGAGCCCGTTGTGTAAAGAGAGAGAAGTAATGGCCCATGAGACGTTAGAGGTGATTAGGAAAAATGAAGTTCCTTGGAAGACTGAGATGTTGACTGCCTGGAAGTTATTTCTTCACTTAAATTCCAGCGGCTCAGGTGGGCAGGAGGATACACCAAGAAAATTAAAACTGGAGTGGCTGAACTGCTACTCAGCCTGTTAAGTTGGCAAATTAAGAAGACAAATAAAAAGCTCCTCCAGATTATATTTGATCAAATAAACAGAAAAAAAAAAAAAAAAGGCAGGGGAAGACCTGATACCAAATGACAAAGGGGCAGAGGGAATTTTTCACTACTTCAAATAAAGATAATTAC
>VYZR01071966.1:23566-67831 GCA_013400675.1 Oxylabes madagascariensis | reverse complement strand
AAAAGCTCCCCCAAATTATATTTAATCAAAAAAAAAAAAAAAAAAAAAAAAAAAAAAGGCAGGTGAAGACCTGATACCAAATGACAAAGGTGCAGAGTGAATTTTTCACTACTTCAAATAAAGATAATTACTGGGAAACTGGAGTAGGGAATGTGTGTTTGGTGGTGTTATTGACCTGGGATCTTTCACACAGGAACTCAGCAGCTTGGAAATATCCTGGCAGTCAAAAAGTCAAATAAAAAAATCGTTCTTGAGCAGGGGGGAAAATAAAAAATGGTGATCACATTAAATCAAAATTGACTTTCATTCTGACCAGAGTACAGCTACATGATGATACATTAATGTTTCATAGAGAAATTTGCTTAAAAGCACATGAACATATGACGGGTAAGTGGAGCATCAGAGGCTGAAGAGGCTGCAAAAATATTGCAGTAAGAAAATCACTTGGAGTAAATTATTAAAAGTATATAGAAATTACAAAACAATGCAGCGTTTTAATAACCACGCTGAGCCTCAAACCTTCTCAGATCTAGGCTGGAATTTGTGTCCAATGAGGATTTAAAAGGACCCCACATCTAGGGGGGCATCAGCAGTGCCCAAGGCACGCAAACTGCTCTGGGAAGCTCCTCCCCAGGGATTTGTTAAACACAGATGACCTGTTCTTTCTTTTGAGAGTTCTTGATCTATCCTACAATAAAATCTAATAGTGCATTTTCATTTTAAATGACAGATAGTCGTGATCCTGTCAGAGCTTTCCATTGGGAAACCTAATTTTTAGTTTTGAAATACGAAATAATGCTGAAGACAAGTCTTAGAAGAATGAATTTGCACGTCAACATCCTCATATCTGCCAGCCTCTAACTTCAGGGGACCTTTGGGTCAGGCTTTGGATTGAATAGTGTGGGTTTTTTTGAGCAAAAGCATTGTGTGATATAAACCAGAAATCTCCCAGCCTAGTCTTTTAAATTCTGGAGGGTTCATGTTTAAAGAAATGCTTTGCTGTCAGCAGACAAATACTGAAATAATTGTTCTCCAGGGGATGACAAACACCCGTTAAAATGCAGACACACATCCACTTCTTCATTTTTAGAGCACACTAAAAGTTTGATACACTGGGGACTGGCAGATTGATCAGGGAATCTGGAGGCCGGACAACAAACAATTGTTCATTTCTGTCTGCAGCAGCTGAACCCAAGCCTTGAGGTGAGGATGATTCAATGGCAAAAATGTTCTGATCCACCCCAATTTTATCTCCTTATGCTGAAGGGGCTCTGATGGAGAACTGGGGGCACGAGAGGCTCCTTTAGCACTGGTGGGGGGACACAAAATGCAGCAGGAACTGAGCCAATCTGCCAGAAAAGAGGTGAGGTCACTCAGGGGGCGTTGGGATAACCCAGCCCTGGTGTGGCTGTGAGGGCCAGAGGGAGGGGTCCAGGCCCAGCTGGGGTTAGGGTGGGTTTAGGTTTAGGCTCAGATTTAAAAGGGAGGAGGAGGGGTTTGGTTTTTGCTTTCACAGAATCATTTAGCCTGGAGAAGACCTCTAAATTATTCCAGTCCAACAATTCTCCTGGTGCTCCTGAGCCCTCCACTCAACCACATCCCCGAGTACCACGTCTCCTGGAGAAGGTAGGGAAGGAGGTGTTCTTGATTGTCATATTCATGATGATTGAAACAATGCTTTTTATGGATTTTTTTTCCCTTCTTTGTATTTGTGTCAATGGGCATTTGTCCCCTTTTGTGTCACAGAGGTTCTGGGTAGAAGCCTCAGCTTTGGCAATGCATGGGGTGTCCTTTAAGGTGTTAAAAACAAGCATAATTTATGTTTTCAACAAAAATCTTTTCAGAGGAGCTGTTTATTAGGTACTCTGGCTAATGAAATGGCTTTGATAATTAATTTGTCAGATTCAATTTATTGTTTCATGGAAAAAAAACCCCTTAACGTTGAATGTCTGGCTTTGGTGTACAATTCAGGGTGAGTAGGTTGAGACAAAGCTGCTAAAAATAGTAAAAATTAATGTTGGGGGTCCAGCTGGAATAATGAATTTTGGGACTGGTGGACTGATGAATTTTGGGACTGGTGAATTAATGAATTTTGGGACTGGATTGGGTGATGCAGGAGGTGGTTGGGCTGTAAATATTTGTGATATGTGAGCACGAGACCCAACTCTCTTTGGGTGAACCTGTCTGGGGGTCATTCCACCCCGGGGCTTGACCTCCCTGCCTGCACAATAATTAGTGGGGCTTTTTGTGTGGAGAAAAGATGGGATTTGCATTCCTTGGTCTCAAATCTGTTGGAAAATCAGGGAAATAACTTTTAGCAAAAATGAGCATTAATGGGAGAGGTTTGCTCAGCTCTGGGATGACTCAAGGACTTGGTTTTCTGCGCCCAGGCACCACTAAAAGGGAAAGAAAAAATATATCAGGCAGCAGTGCAGAAGCTGAGGGTTTCTGGAGCAATCTTGATGCTAAAATACAGATAACCAGGGAATTCTGATATTTTTATGGAAAATAATTCCAAAACATAGCCACTGCCATGGAGTTGTGACAGCTTGAAGTCAATTAAAACTCGTTCCCTGTGCTCCCTGTTTTCAGGAATGTTAATTAGGAGTTAACTGGTGTGGAAGGTTGGATTTTTCTGGGATTTTTGGTGATTTCTCTCTGGAGATGAGGGTATTAATAAGCCTCTGCCTGGGTGTTGGTTACTATGACACCATTAATAAGGACAGGCTGTTTCTATGGCAGACATGCAGAATGTTTTAGGTGTAAAGATGGCTCCAAGACAAAGAAAATAAACTTATCTTGATAACAACACAAATGAAAGCTGCCATTAGAAGGTCATTAAAGCTTTCTGGCTTTAATAAATTATTTTCCTCTTGCTGTTTGGGGCTGGGGGTGTTTGGGTCCATGTGGGTTAAGGATTGTTGCCTGGGAATTCTGTTTGGTTTAGAGTTCCTCCTCAGAGTCATCCAGGATGTTATTCCAAGCCATAGGAAAGCGCTAATCCTTGTTTATAAACAAGAATAAAGCAGAGTTTAGGCTGAAGACTGAAGACTAACCTGGGCAGGGTTTGTTTGGGATGGGCTGGAACCACATTTGTTGCCTTTAGAATATTGCAGTTTTCTTCAAAAAACCGAAAAATTGCTGGATACTCTGCATGATTCCAGGGAGCTGCCAATCCTAAGGGAATTAAAATGCATTTCTGCGTGTGTTCACATAATTTTTAAATCCTCTGGGAGTCTTGTTTTCCTGCTTGCTCCATCTTCACCCTTCCTCTGATGTTGGCACCTCGTGGGCAAATGACAGAATCTGTGCTGGCCTCCGGGTGCGTCTTTTGTCATTAAATCCCCAGAAAATCATCACCATGGTTCAGTTTTGGTCCTCTGCTTTATCCCCTGCATGCTTTCATGCCTTTGCCATCGGTTTTTCCCAACCCCAGCGCTTCGCCTGCAGGAGCGGTCCTGGGGGAGCCGCTTTTATTTATTTAACGGGGTCAGGATGTGAGACAGAGACTGAACATCGTCCTGGATGCCTTTGGGCTGGGCGTGAGGAGGGAATCCGGGCTCGGAGCAGCAGGAATTCCAGCGGGATGGATTCTCTGAGCTCGCATCCATCACTAGGTGGCACGCTGGGAGTGGGAATGAATGCGCCTGGGCTGGAGGGATGGATTCCTGCGGGGCTGAGCTGGGTTAATTCCTGCGGGGCTGAGTTAATTCCTGCAGACGCTCAGGAACCGAGCAGTGATGAGCTGGTCACTCGCTCAGAGCCCCGGTGAAAGGGGCAAAAGCCGGGCAGAAAATGAACTGGGAGCAGACGTGTGTGGCACGGGCTGGTGGCAGCTCCTGGCTGCCGGGGGATGTTTGCTTTTAGGGCATGAAAGGAACCTCTGGTTTCTTTTTTTTTTTAATCATCATTTTGTATGACTTGTATTTAATGTGGGTGCTACAGCCACCTAGCAGCTCTCGAACATCGGCAAAATTCAATTTTTTGTCCACTATCACAAGTGCCTCCCTTGAGCAGCGGCAAAGAGGCATGAGTGGCACCTCATATTATTGAAATGATAGAATTCTAAGAATTCCACTTAGAAGCAGACACAAAATGAGCTGTTGGAGAGTCTGGAATGGCAGCAGCCAAGCTCCTGCTCTCCATTGGTCTCATTGGTCTTACTTTAATTTGGGTTTTTTTCTGTCGTTGTGCATCTTCATGTTCATTGGAGTATTTTCAATACATTGTAGTATTTTCAATACATTGGAATATTTTCTCTCTGCCAGTGATCTCCCCCACTTGATCATCCTTAGACCATTAAGGAAATCCTGCCTTTTAATTAAGTGCTTAATTCTAAACAGGGATCGAGATCTATTCATATCCAGTAAGGTTTTTTTTTAATATTAAAAATAATCGGGCGTGTGTTGGCACAGCTACTCCTCCTGCTGCTGCTCCAGGGCTGCTGACCTGCAGCAGCCAGGAGAGTATTCCTGAAATGAGAGACTTCATTTCATCCCTGGCAATTCAGAATTCCTGCTCAGCTGGGTGTACTGGAAGGCTTCAGCTGCCATCCCTCATTTTATTGCTTTAACCTTCCGCAGCTGATTTTTAAATGTTAACATTTAATGTGGTTATGGAGTTATTGCTTCCCCTGGTTATGAAACCTCTCGAGTGGGGTCAGGTGTGTTTGTCTAATCCTGGGTTTTATAACCAGGCCTGGATGGGACAGGGGGAGTCTGGCTGCTGGGATAACCGGGGATTTTTGTTGGGATTTCTGTTGCTGATGAACACCAAACAACCACACAAGCTCTTGATCAGAAGGCTAGAAAAATGAATCTCTATTTTTGAGATGTAACTCTCTTATATAGTGTTTTACACAGACCAATTTGATTGGTGAAACAAAGGCAAACCTCTTCAGTCACATTGGTTAAAACAGATGTTCGTCAAGAAACCTCTCCCGTGAGAAAGAATGGATAAACACAGGTACAGTTACAAAAATATTTCTCTTGTTTACAAAAAGTTTCCTGGGAAAAGAATTTCCCAAAAACCAAAACATTAAACCAGGGCTACAGAGTTCAGCTTCTGATGTGCTCAAATTGGCCCTGTGCTTTCTTAATTCCAGGCTCATAGCCCTCATTAGGAGGATGTGGGGAGAAGGAAACACTGAAAAAAGATATTAATTCAAATTTTAATTTGCTGGGAAGCGTACAGACCTTCCCTCCCAATATATTCAGTGGGAACAGTGCATGTCCCCATAAATATGCTGCTCTGGTGGAGTGAGCTGTTATTGGTCATTGCACATAAAAACTGGAATAAAACCAGTTTAATTCCATGTCTTTTGTATTCCCAACCTTTCTCCACGAGCTGTGCATCCCAACAGGAAGGATCCTGTGTGCATCTGTCACAACACACAGAATATACCTTGGCTTTCCTCCTGCGGCACTGCTGAAAAACAAGAATTGATGTTTTTTTAAATATTTATCTGTCCTGCATTGGTGAAATGTTGGGAAAAGCCAGTGTGGATACTTCACTCTGACCATAACTTATTTAATGTCTACCCCATAACACATTTGCATATCAGTACAGCAATGGTGTGGTTTTGGTGCTGGATGATCTTGGACAGAGCATAAAAAGTGATTCTGGTGGAAAAAAAATACAGAAATACAACTTTTCCTGTACTGGTCTCTTCTGGATGGATGTATATTCCAAAGTCAGGAAGTTCATCCCTGGAGCGCTCCTCATTCCTTAGTTTTAAAGCCTGACAAGTTATCTCCACCAAGTGGGATACCTGCAAGTGGAAAATATTTCAGACCACATTTTGGTATAAATATCTTTAAGTGGAATGTAAGACGGCAGATCAGGCAGTGATTTTGTTTTAGACCTGCAATTCAGACTATTTTTTTCCCCCCTGAAAAATGATGAATATATTGAAAAATGGAGAATAAAAGGAAGAAATAAGTGATTATTTTAACTCGGAGTTTAACATATAATTTATGTCCTCATTTGAAGCTGTATCATCTCCTGCATAATTCCTATGAGCAGCTCTTTTATTGAGAAGTATTGCTGCTATCAGTGCCACTTTTATGTTGGAATCTTTTTCATACAATGCAAAGCTGGGAAGAAAAATGTTTTCTTTCCTTCAGTCACTCATCCCTGTAAAACCCAAAGACAAACAGCTGAAATTCCTGGGGGTGAGGCAGGATCATTTATCACTCCAAATTCTGGGACACAGAGCCTGGGAGATCAGGCTTGTTTCTGAATGCTGAGAGACAAGTGACATCCCACTCCAGAAAAAAAGGAGGGGAAGGGTGGAATTTACTCCAGAGCTTTCACAGCAGGGAAAAATTAAAAAAAACCCAAAAAAACACCAAACCAAAACCAAGGCGAAAAACATCATGCTACAGAAGTAGAGGAGAGATGAGATTTGTCTGGGATTCCTCCTTTTAAAATCCTAGGTGAGCTGAAATAATTCTTGAGAGGTGGGTTAGGGCCTGTTAAGTTTTATTTAATAACCCTCAGTACAATACCCAGCTCGGATCCAGCAGCTCACATGCAGCCACCTCAAGGCAGTGATATTTTTTTCACCCCTCTGTTAGAGATAAGAGAATTAAGGGGAGGAAAGGCGAAGCTGGGTGGCAGCAAGAGTCAGCAAAGGAGCCCTGAGGGTTTTCCAGTGGAGCTTCCCTGATCTTATGTAATTAGGAGAGGTCACTTCATTGTGTAAGTAATAATTTAGTTGGCTCTGGAGTAATTGTTTGGAGTGCAGAGTGGTGAAAGCTGATCCTTGCACGGGTGTTTTCCCAGCCCTCTGGTGCCTGTGCTGGCTGGGGGGGAATAAATGGTCGGTGATCCAAGTGTGGTGAACTGCGGCTGCTGGGAATTAAATTATTTAACTCTAATTCGTCTTTGAAATGTGCACGGACATCTCCAGGAAAGGAACAGCTCCTTTTCAGGCAGGTTTTGACCGGATAATTTTTTGGATAGTTTCGGTTCTTGAGCTGACATGGACACTCCTGGCTTTTTCCTCTCTTCACTCAAAGTTCTCTCAGTCCTCAGCCACAGGATCTCCCAAACTCATCTGTGTTAACCCAAAACAGCCCCGAAATCTTTTGTTCTGTCTCCTCTTGGAATTAATTGCGAGCTCTCCCGGCTGATTCTTTAATTCTCAAGCTGTCCTTTTCACTCCCTGAGATGCAGGTGCTGCATTTGGGGAGGATTTTTAGGAACCGCTTCGGTTTCCTAACGCAGGCTGTGAATTTTTAAATGCTCTGCCCTTCCTGCACCGGTGGCCCTTGCTTTGATCTGGTTAAACTCCCGAGAGGGGAAGCCCTGGGGCTTTCCTCATTGTGGGAAGGAAATGTGGATTATTTGAGGTAAAAAAACTCCAAAAACAACAAACTCCAAACCGTTGTCTTTGAAATGTGTTCAGTCAGGGAAGTGTGCAAGGTTAGCGCAGCCCTGGGGCGACAGCAATGTCTGCTCCACATCTACACGTGGAGAATTTGACATCAGGGGGGTTTTAAACAATAAAATCTGCTGCCAGCAGAGCCCTGTACAGCACTGAGCAGCTCTCCCCGAAATCTCTGGGATGCTGGGAGCTGCAGGAATTAATGCAGCCGAATAACTCCTCGCCGAGGAGTCTGAGTGGGGCTGGCTTTGGGCAGAGGAGGATTTGATTTTCACCTGAGAAAGGGTTGGGAGAGCATTTTGGAGTCGGTGGGTTGGACTCTGAAGGTTTGGGGTGCGTTCTGCTGGTTTCTGGTGGGGTTGTGTTGTTTTTTTTTGCTGTGGAGTGACCCTGTTCAGCGCTCTCATCTTGCTTGATTTTCCTCTGTGGGATCAATGCAATGCCAAAAAAACCTGCAAAATAACTCTGTGTTCACATAGGATCATAGAATCCCTGGATGGCATGGGAGGGACTGATTTGGTCTTATTTTTCCGACTGTAATCACACTTGTAATAAAAATATTGATATATCAGGGAAACACTCTATTATCAATTACTTTATGCCTTTACTTTAAACTTTCAGCTTCCCGTGTCCCAGTGTTAGATGAGGTGTCCTCAAGACCTCTTCCTAAAAATCCAATCTATTTGAGTGACTTAAAGGTTGAGGTTTTGTCCTTGAACTGTATTTCAGTAATGTCTGTGACTTTTAAATATCTCTGGCCAATATCTGAATTATGGTACAAAATATCTGCCCTTACCTTGCTGTTGTTTAAAGTTTTTTGAGCATGTGGCAGCCGTGGTTGTGATAAAATCCCTTCTTGGAGTCCTATGGACCAATTCATATCTTTCCAGGAAATGTATGGTGCTGTAAATTCCACATATTAAATAGATTTTAAATCCCTCGGCTGACAGGGATCACCAGGAAGCCTTTGGAGAGCAAATGTGGATGTGCAGGCAGTGGTGTGGAGCCAGTTCCTGTGGATAAATTAAGTGCCAGATCTTTAATCATAATCTTTAATTCCATGTCCGTCTTCAGGTTAATTATTCAGAGCTCTTGGAATCAATTTTGGAATGATGCAGACACTCAGGGAAACACTTCAGTCAAATCCAGGGCTGTACACGTGTGCTTAAACAACTTAAGTGCTTTTTGTGCAGAAATATTCTGTATTCCTGAAGTCAGGTGCTTGATTGGAGGGGGAGGTTGTTAGGAGAGAAACAGGAGGAAAATTTAGGGCATCCCTACAGAGGGAATCTCTTTTCCTTGACCAGTGTTAGTGGGACTAAACAGGACTTGGCCAAAACTTCCAAAGAAAAATGTTAAATTTACTTCTTTTAGGTATTGTTGAAAGCATTCCTTGGGGATGGGAGCTGGTGGTTTGGTTTTTGGGTTTATTTGTGCGGTTTTCTGTTTCCCTCTTGGTGGTTTTGGGGGAGTTTTTCCCCACATTTAAATAAATGGTTGGGATTTTTTGGGATGAATGGGTTTTGAGTCATTTGTGACAGCAACCCACCAGTGCACAGAGCATTTTTCCCACAGCCAATGGTAAATGGGAACTGCTCCCTAGAAATGTGGTTTGAAACTCCTGACATTGAGTGATTCCCCTCAGGAATGACCTGGAAAGTGTAAAGCTAAAACCCTACTCCAGGTGGATGATGGAGAGGTTGAAACACGCCTCCCATAGCCAAGAAAACCCAAAACCATTTGGAGAAATCCATTTAAGCCTGATTATTTGAAGTGGTGCATCTTAGAGGCACATGGATGTGTGTGGGTTTGTTCCATATATTTTTAATCCCCTAAATATCCAGAGCACTTCATGAAGTGTTGGGATTCCATCCCAGGGCTGTGAATGTAGTTGTACATTTAAACAAATTAAGTTTTTAATTTTCTAGCAAGGTGATAATTTCTTTTTTTTTTTTTTAATAGATTTGAATTTGATAATTTTTCTACAGATTTCTCTCCTTTTATTTGCTGTTACCTTTTTGGCAAAACCCCGAGGGAATTCATTAAACTGAGTTAGGAGAGGAATGTCATCCTTCGCAGGATATGTTTTGTTGTATTGTCCCAAACCCAGGGTTATTTTGACAGAGGAATAATGGAGATAGCCATGATTTAAAGAACAGGAGGAATTCCTGACAGGAATGGGGATCTGTCCTTGTTGGGAGCCAGCCTGGGGTGCTCGATCACGGCTATTGATTCAGCCCATCAGAATTTGTTGTCGGAAACGTAATTTATGCTGCGACCTTCAGACAGCTCTCAGCTGAAATGGGAGAACACGGCCCAGATCCTTACGGATGGGTCTGCTTATCACTGGCCCCAAGGAAATGCAGGATGGATGGAGGAACTCGAGCAGCCGTGCAGGCTGGAAGGACTTTCCAGTGCAAAAAACATATGGAAATATCTGTTCTGTAGGCACTGCTATGCATAAAATTTTGTCGTAAAACTCCTTTGATAGAAGAACTGCGTCTCCCAGAAAGTAAAAAACTCTTCCTTCCTCCCTTTTTCAATTCTATTATATTATTTTCATTGTAGATGTGTGAGGTCTGGTGAATTTTGTGTTGGTTTAGGCCAATTACAGGTCTGGGAATGGTGTAGATGCTTGGGGAAGGTGCACCGGAACAGGATTTGAAGTGTTTGTCTCCACTGTAAGGGTTAAAGATGTATTTAAAGGAACAGAGTGATGAGAAATGATTTGGAATGGGATAAACGTCACTGTAAAGCCAAGGAAAGGAGCAGGGACTCTCATTCCCAGTTAGTTTCAGGACAGTGACCTGGTAGGGAACCTTTTAGCAGGATGACCTGAAGTATCTGTACAGAATCCCAGAATGGTTTGGGATGGAGGGAGCCTCCAACACCATCCCATCCCACCCCTGCCATGGCAGGGACACCTCCCGCCGTCCCAGGCTGCTCCAAACCCTGTCCAGCCTGGGTTGGAACATTTCCAGAGATCCAGGGACAGCCACAGCTCCTCCCCACCCTCCCAGGGAATAATTCCCTCCCAATATCCCACCCAAACCTCTCCTCTGTCGGTTCAAAACCATTCTCCCTGTCCTATCCATACCAGGTTACTGTCTCTAATTTTGCTCCTCTGCTGTTCAAGAGAGAGGGAAAAGTGCAGGAGAGCCAGAGGAGGGATATCAGGATTATTAGAGAGTTTGGGAACTCGGCACATGAATAAAGATTTAAGGAGCTGGCTCGAGAAGTTCATCCTTGTAGTGCCAACAGCGTAATTGAGGGGGAAATGAAGTTTGTTCCTGGGTAAGGATTTGAATCAGATGCACCAGGTACAGCCTGGTTCTGAGAAAAATCTGAGTGCCAAGACGGAGAAAAGAAAATAAAAGAGAAGGAAAGAAATATTAACCATTGGAGTAAACTTTCAGGGACATTTAGGGCTGTTCCTTGCCAGAGATGTTCATGACTGGGATGTCCAGGGAGCTGGATGAGGACAGAGCCAAAGAGGTGGACACGGAGATCTCCACAGCTCCCTCCAGTTTGGTCTCTCCTGCAGCCCCCAGCGATGTTCTGCAGCACAGGAGGTTTTTCCTCCCCTCCCACCCCTCCCCACAGCCAAATGTTGTCACAAGCCTCGGGGTAGAAGCGCTTCAGAGCCGCTGTCGATGTGGTTTTCTGTACGTTAAAACGTTCAAGGAGTTTAAAAGTGCACAGTTTTCTAAAAACAGACACCCTCAGGCCTCTGCTTGAGGAGCTGGAGACAGGAATTCTGTTTCAAAGCTGCTTCAGATGCCTGGTGGTTGTATCAGAAAATGCTCCTGCTTATGCAGGGCTGGTGCCTGCGGTGGATTTGAGCAGCCCACAGCCTCCAGCCTTTGTGTCTGTTGGATTTGGAACATTACAAGTTTTATTTTGGGGGGATTTGTGTTCAAGGCTGTCGTGTCTGGAAACTCAAGAATTGATGTTGTTCATGATATTTTCCTTCCTCTGCTTTTGGTAGGGATATAGATGCAGTTTTCAGTTTTGTTGGAGTTGAAATCCCCTGGGTTTGGGGTTTTTCTTTTCGCCCCAAAATGACAAGAGTAATCAGCACAGTGCGTTTGAATTGCTCTGGAATTAAATTTCAAGTGGAACAGCATAGAAGCTATTTCATTATCTCGGAATTTATTCCAGAATTAGGAACCAACGTTTTCAAATTTCATTCCCTTGTGTAGCTTCTTGAGCCAGCCTTTGTCTGTGACAGGCTGAGCTCCAGCAGGAACAGGTTTAATTTATTAATTGGAGGCAGCAGGCATCGAAAGGTTCTGCATTTGGGCATGAAGACATCTATATTTGCATCCCTTTGCTAGAACAAATGGATGTCAGTGCTCAGCCCTGGATTTTCAAAGGAGCTCAGGAAGTTACTCTTCTCTTTGAAAACCCTAAACTTCAGAGGAAATATCTTTTTTAAAAATTATTTTTGCAGTGAGTCTGTAGTTTCATAACCAGCAAGAAGAAATACTGATCAGCTCAAATTCAGTGACTCTGTCCTTCCTCAGCCCAGCTCCTTGGAGTTATCTTGGAGATTTTGTTCTGTTGCTGCGTCCCAAGTTTGCCAATTCTTCCTCAGCGATATTTCTGAAATTCTGTCCTTTCTAAACAAATGCCCAGCATCTTATCTGCTATCAAAGCTGTTGGGGCTTCATCTCCCATCCTTTCTCTCTTATCACTTCCAGTCCTTTTGGAAGCTGCAGGATCCTTGCTGTTCTCTCTGGCGCTGACAGCCCCATCAATTCTCCATCCCTTCACTGGTCCCCTTTCTTCCTCCTCCATCAAAATAAACTTTTTTTTTTTATTATTTCTGAAGGCGTTCTCTTTGTTTTCTCTCTGCTGTCAGCTCCTACCACGTTGTCCTCTTGCTGCTGGCTTTTTTTATGTGGATGGTTCCAGACCCTCAGCACAGGCTGCTCAGTCCATCCCTCCTTGCTTCAGGCACAGTTTCCTGTCCTCAGCCCTTTCCTGCTCTGCAGGGGGCAGAATTTAGAAATTTAGGCTTCAAATTTGGAAAAACGTACTGATTAAGGTTGGCCAGCTTGATTTAGCCCTCACCAGTGACCACAGGCAGCCACCCACCTCTCCAGCCACAGGATATGTGCTGGGGAATTGCAGACTCCCACCAAGACGCTCCTCTGGCTGTTTAGGACATGTCATCCTCTGCAAGAGCATGGGAACGCCAAGGAAAGCTTGGTGGTGGTGTAGGGAATGCTGCCTTTCCCAGTGAGGGGCTGGGAGGATGGTGATTCCTGTTGTCCAGGAGCGCAGCCAATCTGTTCTGTGAAACTTTTGTGTGAGCTAAAGTTTGATTTTATCACTATTTCATTGCTGGTTTTGTTGCAGCATTTCTGTGCCCAGGCCTGAATCCTTTATTCCTGGTGAATTTGTTGTACTGACCACAGTTAAAAGTTTCTCCACTTCCCATCTCATTTATCCCAAAGAAGCTGTTTATTCCAATAGGGACACTGGTTTCATCCCTGCTCCCTGAGAACAATCCCAGATTGAGCAGGGATCTGACTGATGCAGAGTTTGAGATCTTAATGCTGGCCAAATGCTGAGCACTTTTGGCTCCTTTTGCTGTCTTTGTGCCTCACTCCCTGTGGGCTCAACATAAACCTCTCCTTGGGGAAGAATCCTCTTATTTTCACTGCTCACACTCAAGACACCTTTTGCTCTCTCCAGCACAGCCTGGGGAGGATATTTAGGGGACAAGTTCTGGCTTTAAACATTCCCAATTTCTTAACCCCCTTCAGAGGGCAAACAGCTGTTGGGTAACACCAAGGTGAGCAATCTGGTTTGTCCAAAAAAAAACCCCACACAGCTTCCCAAAACCAGCGTGGCCTAAGATGAAATGGAGTCATTGCAAGATAATTAACATCCCTTGGATATTGGAGTGTGCAAAGGTGCATTTTGATCCCATTCCTGTAAAGACCTGATTAGATTATGGTAATGAGAGTCTTCGGAGCTGCGTTGTTGTTACGGGAAAGCTCCTTTTGAATTCAGCACAGCAATAATTCGCTCCCTTTGATCAGGAGAAATGTCAATTACGTTCATATTTGAGCTGGAGATCATATAAACAAGCCCGGTCCTTTCAGTGGTGCATGGTTAACACAAAAAAAGTAATTAAAGCACATCAATAGCGTTTCTCAGAAAGCATGTGCAGGGGCTAACAACAAAGTACAGAATCTTACCCCGCTTCTCGTTATTCTCTAGGTTAATAAAAGAGATTTTTACATCAGCTTGGTGGTTGTCCACATATTCAAAACCCTTTGCTCCCTGGCAGTGTCAGATATTCCTCCTTTTCCACCTTGTCCAAGAGGAGAAAGGCACCTCTGGGGATCTGAACTAAACCAAGCACCCAGGAACCTTCAGAGGGGCTCCATGGGACAATATCACCCGTGAATTGTCTTGTTATTGAAGGGGAAACTGGGCAGAGTTTTATAATTCAATGCTAACACTGAGTAAAAAAGCAAATATATTTCATATCGTGGCTTCCTAAGAGAAGAGCTTGGTAGGAGGAAGTGGGGAAGTTCTTGGCCTATGTGCAGCAGGTGAGAAACTCTGAAATGTGCTGTTGGGGAACTGAATTGTCCTTGCTTCTTAGGGTGGTTTTTTTTTGTTGTTTTCAGCCAAAAATAAATGGGCTAAATCACAGTCAAGAGTTTCTGCCTCTCCAGGCTGGTGCGAAAAGAGCTCTTGAGGATTCACTGCAACCATCCAGTGAAGGATGAAAAGATTTTATAGATCCTTATCCTGCTCTACAGTGATGCTCATGTGTGGGTTGAGAATCCTGGGTGTTGTGTGAAGCAGAGCAGCCCAGTTAGGGAAGAGGGAGGACCTGGTTTTTCCTCTGTTCCTCAGCCCCACCGCACAGCATGGGCTCAGGAATGAGGGGTTTGGATTTTTTTGGCTCTGCTCTGGGTGCACAAAAGTCCCTGGATTCACTTCCACAACACTCTCAGGCGTGGGATGTGGTTCTTGGAGTTGGACTTTGAGGCTTGTGGGTCCCTACTCAGGATATTCCATGATTCCCTAGGTCAGTGTCTGTGTCATGGTAATGAAAGTGGTTAAAATGAGCAGAAGTTACTGCAGGAACAAAAGGGAGGAGATGATTCTGAGTTGGGAGCTACCAAATATGTGTAAGCTGATGTGTGATGTGGTAACTAGGCTGTGGAAATTCCTATGGAAAATATTCCTAAAAAGAAGCCATTTCAAGGATTATAGTTAACCACTTCTGAGACAATTTATGATCCAGAACATGAACAAACACTGACTTAAGTCTTGACTCTGAGCAAAGCTGTGTGGCAAGAAAATAGGGGAAATTTTCCCTCCTCTCCCCTGCAAAGCATCAGATGTGCTCCATGCCAGGGATGCACTCTGCTAAACAACTTTTCGAGGCACAGCAACATGTAGGATTCTTTTATAAGTCCTTGAACTGCAAGTCCATGGACAGAACTGGTTAACTGGGGCTCTAGTGGGAAGGATCCATGAGGGAAAAAACAGGAGAGTGTTATTGCAAGGCAATTGTTTTAGTGCACAGGCTTTGCACAGCGCATCTATCTCAGCGAGCAGACGCCGCTTTGTGTCACTGGCCAAAAATTTTCATGGTCTGCTTCAGCAGGCAGACTTGCAGAATAATAAACAAGATTTCTGTACGTGTGACTGCAGCAAATACTTGTTGACGGTGACTGCTGTATTTCTTTCAGAGGTCCTGCCGGCTTTAATTAACTCAGGTTTATTCTGAACCGCGCCGAGATTAGGAAGTTGTTTGCAATCTATTTGCATTGTAATACACAAGGCAGAACATCGCTCTCCCCGTGTCTCCCTGACTGCAAACCTGTCGTCTGCCTCTCCGCGAGTGAATTTGAGCCCTGGCCATCTTCTCTGCTCCGTTTAGCTGCTGCTTTTTCTAGCCCATGTTTGGGGACACTCTGCTGGGTTTGAGCAGCTGGGGAGAGGGCGATGGCCTGCCAGGCTGCCTGCGCTTGTCATGCCCAGCAGCCATCAAGATCTCAGCACTTCTTCTCAGATGTGCTGGTGTCGTATTTTAGAGTTTTTCCACATCGCCGGCTCTTCCTGCCTCCTGTCTGTGAGCACTTGGGGTCTCTGATTCAAAGACTGGAATCTCCTCGAGGCTGGAGCTGCCTCCAACTGTTGCAGTGCAGGGGTTGGGTCCTGGGTGTGTGAATTCAGCTGTAATTACACAAGGCTTGTCCAAACACACATTTGCAGATCTTCCATAAGGGCTCCAGTGTTGCCCGCGCAGCCTTTCTGAGAAAATTGTTTTCTTTATGTACCAAGACTTTTCCCACACTTCAAGTACCAACAAATGGTTTGTTTTCATATTTTCATGGAGGAGGAGAGAGCTGACAGACTGTTGGTCTGACCAGTGTGTTGGAGGGGTGGCAGCTTCACCCTCCAATCCACTGTCACCTTTGGAATTCTATCAAATGTCAAAGATGGAAATAAACTCCCTTCTTTTCCGGCACGACTCAGCGTGTGGGAGCAATTCTTTCCTGTCTCCTTTCCACACTCCAGCACAAGTTCTCCCAGTGTTTCCCCATTCCTTGCTTTGCCCTGCCAGGACAGGCAGCCAGGCCCTGCCAGGGATGCTGCTGCACCTCCTCCTGCTGCTTCCTCTCCTCTCAGCCGTCGCCTCAAAATTTAAGTTCTGGGTTAATGAAACAGAGCAGAGCCTGTTCTCCCTGGCAGCACAACTGGCCAAAATGACACTTCCCACTCTGGCTGGGACAGAGATTGATGCTTGTGTGCTGTAGAGGAAAAAAGCTCCAGTAGTGCTGGGAGAGAAGGGAAAACACAGGGATAATGGAAGTGGAGGATAAACAAGTGCTGCTGCTAAGTTTATTAGATGATCGTGCTGGATTGGTTGGGACATGATTTGTTTTCTTCTTCAGGGGAAGGGAAAAGTAAAGTAACTTCCCACCGCTGCATTGTGCAGTTTATGGCGTCGGGAAATTGGTTTCTAATGCTGATGTATTTTAACTCACCCCTTCAGCTCTCAGTACTGAAACCCATAATTATCTGTATGGAAATGTTTTCCTGACAGCAGGCCAGGCTGTGATTTACCCAGGAGGTGGTGTCACCACCGCTCCAGGGGCACTGAGAGCTGTGGTTACTCATTCTCTGAGGAAAAAAAAAAAAAGAGTTTTACCTCGTGCTCTTTAATAACCTCTTTATCCCTCTGCTGCCCTCCTGACCACGCTGCCACCCTCCCACCCCGGAAGAGAAATCTGCCCCATCCGACGGGAGACGTGCTGGGAAGAGCTGAGCTGTGGCCAAAATAGTGCTGGAAAGGTGATTTTCAGTTTAGTGCAGGGCTCTGCTTCATTTCTGCTGCTGCTCCAAGCTGGCCTGGGTCAAGTGTTCCACTTAACAGTGGAGAGCCTCGGTGCTGGGAGCAGCCCCAGGAACGGTCCTGCTGTGGGGATAAAAGCCCTCAGCACACAGTTACTCAGCGTGGGTGGAAATGGAGAGCTCCAGGCTTTTAAAAACAAACGTTTCTGGCCCAGCAAGCCAGAGACAGCCCAGCCAAGGAGCCACCTGCTCCTGCTCTTGTTTGAAGTGGAGCTTGGGTCTCCTCTTGTGTCAAAAACGCTTTGAGTTGCTGCCAGCCATCAAATACTAATATTATTTTATGTAATGGAGCCCTGTGTGCTCCCCTGAAGGAGCAGCAGGGCTATAATCATTGCCCGAAGGGCTTCAAAATTTCAAGTGTTTTTGCTCAGTAGTTCTGGGAGCTTTTTCTTTGGAGGCAGTCCTGTCCCAGGGGAGCTGCTCTCCTCTCCACGAGCAGGGAACTCCTTGTGGCACTAATGGCAGCTGTGCCTGCATGAGGCCCCACTAAGAGAACCCATATAACAAAACTCAGCTTCCGCAACACAAAATGCCATGGGGAAAAAGGTGAAATTGTAAAGGGAAATTGCAAAGGGCCTCCTTCTGAGCTCACCCAACATCAATTTTAATGTGTTGGAAAGTCGGAGATTCCCGTAGATTCGCTCTCTGTGGTAAAAGCAGTTTGTTTCTTGGATTTCTTTCCCTTCCCTGCCGTCGGCCTCCCTCCCTCTGCTCGGGTCCTTCTGGTTCATCACCCAAACGTGCCCCGAGGGCAGGCTGCTGTCACCTCCAGAGCCTCCCTGGCCCCTCCTGCCGGGCCCCATCCATCAAGTGAACAGGTTGGAGGAGAACAGGAGCTGCCAGCCTGAAATAAATCACAGCTCTGAGCGGCACCAGCTTCTCACTCCTGCTTTTCCTGCCTCAGCCCTGCCTGGATGCTTCCCTGGTCTTGGCGTGGCTCTGGAAGGAGCTTGGCTTCAGTGCTGGGACTGGGAGTGGTGGGGCTGTGGGGTCTGGGTCTGCTCAGACCGTGGAGACAATGCCTTGTGCTGCTGGGTCATCCCTGTGCCAGCTGGGAATTCAGGGTTGGAAGGTGCCCATCCACAGGGAAAAGTGGCAGTGTTGATTTTATTATTTTATTTATTTTTATTAACTCCTTCCAAGTCAGAAAACAGATTCTATGTCATTGTGTGTGATCCACATCCAGAGAACTACCTGAATGACGTCCCTTTCCCTGATTAAGGAATGCCAAAGCTTCCGTGCTGTGGTGGGATTTCTGGGATAAAATTTGCAGGTCCCGATTTACAGTTTGTTCACAACTGGGTTGCCTAATGAAGGGAAGACTGATTAAGGTAGTTATGGAAAGTAGTAAGCAAAAATATGGAAAATAATTCGAATTTGTTGCCAGCGCTTCTGTGGTTGTTGGACATCAGAAAGTCATTGGTACAAGACCTAGAGAATGTAAAGTAAGGGTGGAAGAGGAGCGATTTTTTCCTCCTAAAAAAGATTTTTTCCTCCTAAAAAATAAAGAAAGTAGGAGAAAACAGACTGGAGTTTTGAAAACATGCTGTGTTTGATGAATCACAACCACTCTCTTGAATGACTTTACTTTCAAAGGTACCAGTGCATTGCGAGTTTAATTCCTCTGGTTGGAAATCTTTCTTGAAGCTGTTTTGCTTCAAGGAGCACTCAGTGAGTCTGGACAGGATGGAATGAAATGATGAATGGTGCTGTAAACATCCCTGATCATGGTGCACAAACATGGAAACACTCGTGGATTGCCTCGATGGAGGAGAACCAGGAGCTCCTTGGAGCTGAGGCTTGGGCAATGCAGGGTCTGGATGTGTGAGCAAAGCTCCTGTGAACAAAAAGACAATTTTAGTAATTTTTTATTCTCAAAACAGTTTTGAATTTCTAACGCTGAATTCTAGACATCTAACTTAAAACCATGCCTGCTTTTATCCTTTTTTTCTTCATGTTTTTATTTGTTTTACAAGATTCATTTCACTCATTTTTACCCCACTAAAAGGTGAACTCGTGGTTAGCACGATACCTTTAATTTTCTCCTTTTTTAATTTCTCCTTTTTACAGCGCGCCTTGGGACGCCTCTTTGGCTCCGCACCTTAATTTTAATCATGCACTGAGAGCAGCCTTTATGTTATTCAGGCAATCTTGGTGGAATAAAAAATGGAAATTGTTATTTGTCCTTGATGGCTCCATTTCCCGCCGAGCCCGTTCGAGATGTAAACACGCCAGGCTTCACTTCCCAGCTTCTAAAGCCAGACTTCCAGGTGTGCCAGGATTACACATGGAGCATTAGGAGGTTTAAAATGTTTTTCCTGTCAGGATGGGAGTCACAGCAATTTCAGGCATTTGATGCAACGCCCCATCCCATGCTCGCCCTAATAGAGGTCGTTATGATGCCTGTTTTGGAAGTGGTGTTATTGATGAGCTGCTGCTCTGCAGAACCCAGATTGCCTTTCCAGTCTGCTTTCTGCTCACAAGTTGTTTTCTCGGTGGGAAATAAATTGTTTTCACTGTGGGAAATGTTGGTTGTTTACTAATAAGTTGTTTTCTCGCTGGGAATAGATTTTGAATGTTAAGATGGAAGATGGGGTTTCGCGTTGTGCTGGTGAAGGAAATACTATAAGCCTCAAGTCCGTGAGCTATGGGGACGTTTTAAACAGAAGATTTATGATGTCCTGTGTCAATCTTGCACCTTATAAGCTTTTAAGAGGACACGGGGAATTGTATCGTGGCAGCCACTCAGAACTGAAGGAATTGTGGTCAAGCAGGCTGCCTGTTGTTGGAAGAGGAGCATGGATTTCACTGGAACTTGTGCTCATCTGCAGCTCTTCCAGGGCAAGACTTGTGTCTTTTTTATTTCATTTCTATCACAGAATCACAAAGGTTGAAAAAGATCTCCAAAGCTGAGTCCAGCCTGTGGCTGATCCTCACCTTGTCAGCCAGAGCAGTGTTTGTAGGTGAAAGAGTCCTGAAATCCCACCACAGTGCAGCTGTGTGTTTGCTTCCTTCACAGCAAACCTCCCTGGATTCATTAAAACTCCAACAAAACCCCCCGTGTGGTGGTGGGAACATTGGATTGACATTTTCTTCTGGAGGTGTTTGGACAGAACAGGCTCTGAGTGAAATACGTTCAGTGGAACATGGGTTTCATAGCTGGAAAAATGGGATTGAGTGGGAAAATATTCAGAAATTAATTTGCTGCCTATATTTTTCTTCAAACTTTGTTTCTGTAGGTCAGAGTAACTTTTTGATGGCACATTTTTATGAGAGATTTTTGAGATCATCCTAGAATTCACAGAATCATTGTAGGATAATTTGGGTTGGAATGAGACTTCAAAATTCATCTCATTCCAACCCCCTGCCATGGGTAGGGACACCTTCCACTAGACCAGGTCATGGCATTCACGAGGAATTTCTTCCTGGAAAGGGTTGTTAAACATTGGAAGGGGCTCCCAGGGAGGTTTGGAGTCCCCATCCCTGAGGTGCTCAAGGAAAACCTGGATGTGGCACTCAGTGGCGACAAGGTGGGGATCGACCACAGGCTGGACTTGATGGTCCTGGAGGGCTTTTCCAACTGAAATATTTCTGGAATTCTATGATAGCAGTGAAGTAAAAAAGACCCAATCCCATCCAGGGAATGCATCTTTCTTTCTTGGATATCAGGGAATATTTCTTCACCAAATGGGTTGTCAAGCAGTGGTAGAGACTGCCAGGGCAGCAGTGGGGTCACCATCCCTGGAAATGTTCAAAAAATGTGGTGATTCTGGACATAATTTAGCAGTGCTGGTTTAATGGTTGGATTTAATCTTGGAGACCTTGTCCAACTTTAATGACTCCATGATTCTGGGAACTATTAAAGAAATCTTGACACACGTTTCCTGTAACACTTCCATTGAGGTGAAATACAAGATTTGTGTGTTTTCAGGAGGTTTTGAACTTGTTAATGATTTTCTGTTGATCAAATGGGGTAAAACTACTGGAGAGGACTTTTCTGAGGGAGAAACCAGCTGGTTTTCCAACAGCCAAAACTGGGATGTGCAAGCACACTGTACACTTGGGCACGTATGGCTCAAAGATGTTTTAAATGGGGAGGAAAAAAAAACAGGTTATTTTACCTGGGGGAGCTTGTTTGACTGGTTAGAATACATATTCCCCCCAAAATGGGCTACATGATCCCCCATTTCCTTTCCTGGAACACTCCCAGAAAACTGAAAGATGTCAAAATGTTAAGATTTTGCATGTATTGGAGAATTTGCATAGAGTAACTGCAGTTCCTGCTGTAATTCATTGGGTGCCTTCTGTGAACACAGATGTGAGCCCTGGGTGCTCTCCATAAATTAAAAGAATGACTGCAAAAGGATAAATCTAAAAAAACTAAAATTAAAAAAAAGCAGAGAAAACCAAGGAAAAATCTGGGCATGGGGTGAAGGATTTGCCAGATGTGCAGAAGAGAAATCACAGCAATGAAAGGAAGCAGCTGGAGGGTGGGATCTTCCTTCCAGGCTGGGAGAAAGTTCTTGGGGTCAGCTCAGGCCCTTGCTGGGCCATCAGAAACTTCTCCTTGATTCCTGAATCGTGGAATCATTCAGGTTGGAAAAGCCCTCCAAGATCTTGGAGTTCAACCATTCCTGCCAATCCCACCGCTGCCCCTTGTCCCCAAGTGCCACATCCACACGGCTCTGAAATCCCACCAGGGGTGTTGGGCAAGGGAGAATTTCAGAGGGAAAGGGTATTTAAAAGCTGTGAGTAGCAATTCAGAGTCGGGTATTTAAAAGGAAGTAAAGCCCAGGATCTCTGTGTGGCAAAATGGAATTTGAATTTGTTTTCCAGACAGAGCTATACAAATTTCTTCTCTCAACCACAGGATCCAAAGGAGATGTTTTAGGGCATTTCCCTTTTTTTCCTTTTTTTAAAATTTTATTTTGAAATTTTTATTTGGGTTTTTAAATTTTATTTTGTCCCCGTCCTTGCAGTTCTTTGCCTTTTTGGAAGCTCCCCTGTTCCCTTTCAGTTGTCTGTTCTCTAGAGCCAAGAGTCATGGAATTACAGAACTCTTTAGGCTGGAAAAGCCCTCAGAGTCCAACCCTTAACCCAGCATTGCCAGTCTGTGTCCCTCCATTGCCACCACTTGTTTTCTACCCAGTTTTGGTGGCTTTTCTCAGGTTTTTCTCCATCCGCTTCATATTTTAACAAATTGGGATGCCCAAAGTGCAGCTCAGTGTTCCAGGTGATGACTCCTCAAGGACACAGGGAGAGGGAACATCCTTATCTCTCCTTCCCCCTTACTTTTGATATCAGTTTAGATTTGTCTGATAAAAAGCTGTCACCACCTGAAGTCACCAAACTGGGGCTGGAGGGAGGAGCTCACGCTGGCATTTGGATGTCAGTAAATATTTAGAAAGGTAAAAAGGCTAAAATGGGAATTTTGTGGCGTTGGAGCAAGGGAACAGATGGATTTCTGCTGTGGTTTCATTTAGGTCAACGGAAATCTAATTAACAGAAATTACGGCAGTTGAGCCTGGTATTAGTGCTGTATTCACAAAAACTATGATTTTTACATTAAAAAAGGTAATTATCTGTTCCTGTGAAGCAGTAGAGGAGACATAACAGCTGTCAGAGGGCATTTGGTGTATTTTACCATGGAATTTTATTGCTAAATATAATTATAATAACAATTTTTTCAGCGATGGTGAGACTGAGGGGATTGCTCCTGCAATGAGGAGCAGTGATTCCTATTTAGCAACCTTCCAAGGAATTTATCAGGGCTTCTTAGGCTTTGTTTTGTGGGCATAGCTGGGAGAAATAATCCAAGTGGATTTTTCAAATGGGTTATTTGAACTGCGCTTTAAATTGTGGACAGCCAGAGACTGAGAATTCAAGTCTCAAATTGGCCTTAGAGACGAATTAAGCAAAACTGAAATAAAGCTTTGTTAATTCTGAATGTCTGAGAGGCTTCATAGTTGTTAAGGCAATTTTAACTAATCCCCTTTAACTTGATATTTCCAGTTAATTTGGATATATTTCTCAGTGTCGCTGTGCTGACAAACCCTGATATCAAACCTGTGTTAAAATGAGATTTTGTAGGGATAAAGTGGAATTTTGTTGTGCATCTCAATGGAATGGTTCCACTTTGCTGAAATCCAGAGTGTTTTCCCTCTTGCTGGAATTGTGACAAGGCAAATAGTTGTGCCTCGGACGACTTTAATTGTTAATTTCTAATTAATTGATTTTTCAGGGGCTGATCTTGAAAATTTTTCTTTTCTCTGGAACAAACCTTAACTTAGGCAAAATTCAAAATTGTATCATTTTATTGGGGCCTTGAACATTTTTTAATTTAAAAACGTGGCTTTGTACATCCAGGCGTTGCCTTATGTACAAAACTCCATAAACATCCCTGGAGAAGCAATTTACAAAACTTTATAAACGACACACCTTGAGAAACAGTTTACAAACACGTTTAAAAATTGCTCTGGTGGAGAGGTATGGTCTGAAAAGCTGGAGAAAAGCTCAGCTTGTGCTCGTGCTGGGTCTGAGCCTGTTCAGAAAGAGCAAGGTCACGTCCTGGGGTGGTATTTAATGATTTTGTCATTGTTCTGACATTGCTGCCGCCGTCGTTCCTTTATCCAACCTGCCCGAGGCACCGCGGCTCGCTGGGAGCTTTGACGCGCAAAGTTCTCCCAGGAACAGATTTTTGGAGCCAAGGAGGGCTCGCTGCCTTGCTGGGCTCCGTGACAAAGGATGATCCATGGGGATGAGCTTCCCCATTTGTATTTCTGTGGAGATGGTCAAGGTGATGGAATTGGCTCGGAAATATCCGTAACGGCTCATCGGGGATCTAAAGACCTTTGTGCTTAAAGATTTTTCAGTTCATTAAGAAATCAAAGTAAAAGTTAACTACTAAATAATCACCGGCTTCTGAAGACAATTTGCCATCAAATTAGGTCAGATATTGAGAGGGAAGGACTCTCTCACACTTGAACTCCTATAAAAGCACTTCTGAGAGACGTTTTTCCTCCCCCGGTGAGCAGCACATGTTCAGATTTAACCGGGTGACGTTTCCACCCTGCGATATCAGCTGGGTGCCCTAGAAAATCTTGCCAATCATCTTCCCACTTGATCTTTGGGGATAAATTGGGAAGTGCTATTTTCCCTGTGTTTCATGTGGAAGGGGAGGCAAGGGAGTTTGAGGGTGTAAGATGACTCCTATGGGTTTGGCTGGCTCTCTTTTATTCCTTTGAAATTCCAGCAGCTCTTCAGTGGAAGAGTTTTGGGAGCTCTGTTTTCCACCATTGATCATGAGAAGAGGCAATTTAGGGTCAAAAACTTTTGCGGCTTGAGATAAATTGGTGACAATTTCAGGATGAAGCTTTTAGACTTCAGCACAGTCTCTTAAGGTGTGGTAAATTTGGCAATTTTCCTAAATTCAGACTAACAGGACTTCAATATCTTCAATATGTTCGATATCTCGGAATAAACTTCACTTCTTAAATATTTACAACTGTTTTTAGCACCTGAGTAACTGAGCTGCTACTGTCTGAACAAAATTAAATGTCAGATAAAAAAGTGTTACTGTTTAATGGCACAAAAGAAACTTAACTATGGCTCAAGAATTTCTGGATATTGATATTCTGGTTCTAGAACATTTAGTTGCTACCCCTTCATTAATTATTGCCACTTTTTTGATATTATATTGGAATTTCCTTCTCACCCAACTATATTTTTACTTCAGTTCCTAGCCTTTTTTTTTCACATAATAAACTTCATTAGTGAGTAGGATTTAGCCTGACTTTTTATGTAGCTTCTCCAAACTGAAGCACATCAACCACGAGCCTCTAAAAACGCTGGAATGGGAATGTTTACAGACTTCTGACAAATACCGAGCTGTTGATCGCAGAGACGTTTTTATGAGTGAGTAGCAAATGTTTCTGGAGAGATCATTTACAGTGAGGCTGCTCTGATTGAGTTATTTGCTGCATTTCTGTGGCGCTTTTTTTTTTTGGTTGTTGTTTGTTTTCTCCAAGGGAAGTCATAATAAAAGATGAGTCTGAAAATAGGCCCCATGTCTGGTGGTTATGGATGCACTGCTATAAATAGTGGGACTTCTGGGGGCTTTTTGGATGTCACAATGAAATCAATCTTGGGATAATTATGCTACTCTGAAGAAGCTGGAACATCAGCTTAGTCTTTTATGTGTGAATAGATAGGAGTGACTTTATTGATAGCACAATAATTGGGCATTATGAAAACTGTTCAGCTTCTTCCCTAAGTGTGGACGTGCCTTTAAGTGTTACAGAAACTCAAATTTGATCTGATCCCAACAGCTTTTCCATAGGTGGGGGGTCCTTCTTTGCCTCTATCACCAGGGATGTAAGAAAATGCAGTTTTTCATCATAATGCCAGCAGCAGTCAAAAAGTCCTAATGCTTTTGTTTCCTTCTAAAGGGAAATGAAGTGTGAATGACATTTTTTGTCCCATTTTACCAATACAGTTGTTAGAAATGTTTTCTTATTAAATGGTTTTAGGAGGGTGCTCTTCTTACCTGTGATCTGAGTCTTGTGTGTCTCATGTCAGATTTTTACACCAAAGCAATTAGTGAATAAGAAAGAGCTTTTTTGGTAAAAACAAAACAATAATCCTAGATCAAATTTAAAATCTGAATCTCTTAGGACTAAGAAAGTGCTGGCCCAAAAAGACCAGTAATATTTACGTTAATATTTGCTTTAAAGGGAGGATAGTTTTGGTAACTCCAGGTAAATTCCTCCACTAAAAATATGGGAAGAAGTTTTGTTTTCCTGCTTAGCTTTGCTCCGGACTGTGGTGCTAACAGAGGGAAAAGAGATTCTTTGTTAATACTTGTAATTATTTTCTAGTTTTGCTCCAAGGGTATTGGGTTTTCGTTGTACAGGGCAGTTGTACATAAAAAGCTGGAAAAGTTAATGGAATGACTGGAAAGAAAATCACCTTGTGGGTGTTTTTAAGTCCTTCCCATTGTTGGCATTGTGGAGGTTCCTCCTTGGGCCAGTCTGGCTGATGTCACTCAGATACTTGGGTGCCTCCCAGGAGCAGTAATCGCTGATTTTACAGCGGAGAAACTGTTAATCCATTTCCTTGCCTTATGTACATATAGATTTTATGTGCATATAGATTCGAGTAGAGTGAGGACTTCGAGAAGAAAGCTCAAAAATGACTTTTCTAACACCTTCATGGCTATTAAAATAAGAGCATCTGAGTCCAGCCCTATCTATAGACAAGTTATAAATAGGTTCCAGCGAGAAAATGATTTGTCACCACCAATTATTAAAAACTTTCCAGTTAAATCCAAGCTATAACCTCCTTCTTAAAAACAGAGAGGGCTGAATTATTATTTTAGGTTTCATCTGGGTCATTTTCAGGCATGAATAAAACATTTCCCTCGCACAAATCATTCATCTCCACGAAACCTTCAGGAAGGGTCGCAGAAATGACCAGCAGAGGTGAAGATGTTCATGCAGATTTTGTGGTGATGGAAGAGCTTTTTTAGAAACAAGGGGAGAAAGCAGAATGTGAGAAGAAATCCATCAATGGGGGGAAAGAAATGAAGTGCTTTACCCAAATGGCACCACGACCGAATTAGTCAGGGGCTGAAGGCTTATTTCCAACAAAATATGTTCACCCAGCTATTAAGAGTGTCCTCATGAGGAATTCCTGCTGTGTGAGACATCAGTCACAGGCCAATCTCCTGGCTTGTATTGAAATTGCTGGGTGAAAAGGTGATTTAAAGTCTCCAGTGATTGTTACTGGATTATACATCAGGGCAGAGTGAAATGGCAAAGCTTTATTGTCTGATACTGCATTGCAGAATTGGTATTAGGTTAAATCACGCTGGTTGGTCATAAATCAGCGACACATGGGTAAAAAAAATGAATATACACAACCTCTTATTGCCGTGGCTTTGTTTGTGGCTTTTTCCACTAATTCCTGCTTAAAATTCAGCTCTGGCTGCTGGAAAAGCAATCCCAGACCCATCAGTAGCTGGAAGGACCTGATAGGAGCAGTAATTTGGGGGAGCTGCTGCAAATATTTGTGAGTAGGCGCTGGCTCCACAAAAATCATGGCGGAATAATATATAAATAGAAAATTTAACTGCAAAGATCACCTCTGGGTGCCTAATTCCCTGATCTGGTGGGCATTTCGGGGGGAATAAATCAGAAAGTTGGACGCNATGCAAAATAAAACTTAAGGCATCGCAGCCTTAGCCTGAAATCTTAATTCAAGCCGTTCATTCCAACCGGTGTTTTTGACATTTCCGTCGCTCCCGATGTCAGTTTTGGGTAATTGCTGTGTGTTAATGGAAGCGTTGCTCTGGAAAACCTGGGAAGCTGGAGTCCATAGCAGCCAATTAACACAATTTAACAGCTGTTCAAAGGGATAATTGCCTGATGTTAGCATCACCTAACGTTATTTTTAATGCTAATTATGCCCAATTTACTCTCCCGTCCCGGCTCCAGGTATGTTTCCAAACGTGACAAGGGCAATATTTGTGTTCCTGCCTGCTGCACTCTGGAGTTTTGGAGGATTTTGTGGCTGCGCTGGTAAATCAGAGCTGAGTATTCCATGCTGAAGGATCGTCTCCCTAATGGAGATGTTGTGGTGTCACATTTATCCTCTCTCTGGGGATTTCTTGGTAGGGTTGGAAAGCCAGAAGAAAACAAGCCACAAAACCTTCCATGGCCCAGCAGATAGCTCAGATTTTGTTAATTTTGCCAGAAAATTGGTACAACAGAGTAATTCCCACCCTTTTTAATGAACTTTATGCTGTATCCATAGTCCTGTGCACTCAGAATTTCTTGGAGAATTACAAGATTACACCTATAGTTTTTCTTTTAAATCCAGCCTCTTGATTTCTGTGAATTCCAGAATTTTTTTTAATTTTTTCTTTTAAGATTTATTTGCTCCATAACCTCCTGCTAACTACAGTCTAAATTTTTCCACTTTATATAAATGACTCGTCCCTCAGCTTCACTGCAGTTTTACAAACTGAATAAAGCAGCATAATTTACCCGTTTAGGAAAGGTCTTATTGAGTGTTAACATTTTACATCCAGGATCAAATTGAAATAATTGCCTGAAAGGAAAACGCCTGAAACAAATGATAGGCCTTGAAAATAGAAATCATAGTTTCAAATAAAAATAGATAGAGAAGCCCTTCAGAAGCTGTGGTAAATGAATGGTTGGTTTAGTTGGGAAGTGGGGATTTATTAGCTTGGGTAGATTGTGATGAAAGATATCTGCGAAAATAATTGGCCTCATTTTGGGAAAATCAGGCAGTCCATTAAAACTGCTGCACACAATGATCACAGGAATACTAATTTGGCTTGTAAATTCCTGTGATTTTTAGCACTCCCCAAACCGGTGTAAATTCCAGCCGGGAGAGGATAATTCAGGTCATCCAGAGTCTTTTGTTTGTGCATCTCTGCATCCCCAGGAAGGTTTTCGTGAGTGAATGGATGCTGTGAATCCCTCTGAGCCCCTGAGAGCCTCTCCTGAGGTTCCAAGTGCAGGCAGGGAGGTACCAGGAGCTCATGTGGAGGATTTACAATTAATTTTGGGGTGAAATAACACAGAAAATGGAGTTTACCTGACCCACGCCCAGCCCATGCACAGAGCAGGATGAGTTGTATGAGTTTTTGAGGCAGGAAAGCAGAATCACCAGTTAGGGCACAGGGAAATAAATTTTCCCTTTTTGCCTTTAAAGATGTGAAAATAATTCAGAGACATATAAATAAAATATACGTGCTTTGTTTTTAAGACAGAAAGAGATAATCACGATATTTCCCATAATCACGATTATGGGAAATAGAAGTTGGGGTGGAAATGCTTCATTGGTACCAATGTATTTTCTGTAGGTTTGATAGAGACAGGAAAATACTTTTAATCTTTTCAATCATGATTGATATCAATCATCTAAACATGCAATTACCCAGGTACACAATTAATCAAAACACTGCGAGATGAACAGAGTATCATTATTTAATTTCACCAGGAAGTGCCACGACAGAATCTGCTCTTGAAAGATTTTTCCAACACTTGCTTCAGAATTGGTTTCAAAATAAGAAATGATCTCCCATATGGAGCCATTTGTGGAAGTGTTGCTGGTTTGGCGTGTGGGAATAGTGAAGCCTGTGGGTGTTGCAGCAAAAAAGGAACATGAACCTGTGGAGCCAGACAGAAAAATGTACAGGGGGAAAGTCCAAGTGAAGAAATAGTGGGTGAAGATGAAAAATTTTGTGCACTTTTCTACGTATTTTTACATTTAAAATTCTTATGATAAACTATATTCCCTTTCCCAGCCAGGTCAGGAAGTCTCAGGGTTCAGCACTTTGGACAGCGACCTGTCCTGACAGCAAATGCACCTGGAAATGCAGCACTGCAAACCTTCCTAACCCTGATTTATAAACCCTGGGGCCTTCTCCTTCTGACCAAACAAAAGGGGTTTGCTGCCCTTCCAGTTTTTGAGCTCTGCTGTGGCTGGACAAGTGAGATTTGTTGTTCTTGGTGCCAGGGAGAGAGTTTTCTGTGTGCAAAATGAACAGCGAACAAAGAGTGACTTTGCTTGGTGCAATTTTGTGAAGCAATTTGATGGCTTTTGAAGATTCTCTGTCATCCTTGAAGCATCACTTTCTGTGAGAGTATTTCATTTTGATGTTCATATTTCCAGAGCCCAGTCTTGAGCTTTTGCCTTCCCCTCTGCTCCTCTCCTTTCTAATCTGGAGTGCTGCTAGCATTTCCAGGGCCTTCTGTTTATGAAATACAGAGCAAATCTGAATCTTTCATCAAAATTAAGATTGAGTTGTGCCTTATCTCTCTTTCCTCTGCATCTGGTGGATTTGCAGGTGAGCGTATTTCTTTCCTGGGTAGCGTAGAAATTGGAAGGGTTTTATTTTTAGTGAAAATCCAGATTAATTCCACTGTAAGGCCAGCTCCTATCTCTAATGTAAAAAGTGAACTAGGGTGGAATTGATTTCTGGTTTTGCTGTAAACAGCACCATAAAATAGGGATGGAATTGAGAGGGGTGAAGTGCCTACATGAAAATATCTCTGTGTGTGTGATGGCTTCCAGTGGTCTGAGATAAATACACACAACTACCAGGAAATACTCCCAAATTTGAGCAAAAAACCTCACTGAGCAGGATTACAACATGAGGGACAGTTCTGCAGCCATGTCTAAAGGTCTAAACCAAAGAAGCTGTCTTTGAAAAGCTGTGGAAAAGAGACAGGAAAGAATTGCTCCCACACTCTGAGTCATGCCGGAAAAGAAGGAACTTTATTTACACCTTTGACATTTGATAGAATTCCAAAGGTGACAGTGGATTGGAGGGTGAAGCTGCCACCCCTCCAACACACTGGTCAGACCAACAGTCTGTCAGCTCTCTCCTCCTCCATGGAAATATGAAAACAAACCATTTGTTGATACTTAAAGTGTGGGAAAGGTCTTGATACATCAAGCAAACAATTTTCTCAGAAAGGCTGCGCTGGCAACAAAAAGCAGGAAAAAAGAGTTGTGACTGAGCCTTCATTTCCTGGAATTGTCCCAAACCTGCTTGGATCAAGTCCTGATCCCTCTGGCTCTTTCCCAGTCCTGCTTGGACAGGGTGAGGTGACAAATCCCAAAGGTTCCATCCAGCCTGAAGCATTTTGTGACTCTGAGGGAAGACTGAGGTGGCAATGGGTGGCTCAGTGTTGAAAACTCCAGTGATTGTGGCAAGGGAAAAAAAACTGAGAGGAATTGCAGAATTTTCAGGTGTTTGAATATAAACCCCACTGTTTTCTTGGCTAGTAATGCAGTTGTATAGTATTTTTAGCAACGGTGCTTTTTGAAAGTGGTTTTTGAATGAATAAAGTGTTTTTTTAGGTAATGGGACTTGTTATCCAAATGCAAAACATCCTTTCAGCTCAAAATTTACCCTTCTGCTCATGCCAGCTCCCGTCCGCCTTGTGTTCCTTACTCAAAGAGTGACATCCCTGGCAGGAAACTAAAGAGTCTATTACACAGCAAGGAAAGAAAAAAAAAAAAAAAAGAAAAAAACCAAACCAAAAAACCAAAACCTGTCTGAATTTAGCTCAGCATTCAAAAACACAGTTGCTTGAAAGGCCCTGCTCCCCTCTGGAGGCGCAGAGAGCCCGTGGCAAGTCCATTTGTCACGGCAGCAAACGGGTGGAATGCGGAGCTGGCTGGCAGGCAGGGAGGAGATGATGGATGGTGGGAGGCCCTGGGCTGAACCAGGAACTGCCCAGGAGCTTGGCTGCGTCCTGCTGGGGGCTCGGGGCTCTCCAGAGCCCCATTCCCAGGAAAACCTGCAGATATTCCCTCTCTAATGGGGTCATCAGCTGAGGGAACTGGAGGCAGAGCTGCCCTGCCGGGAGCAAAGCTGAATGTGGCAGCTGCTGAGAGTGGATCTTCTCCTGAGCTGATTTTCTTGGGGCAGAAAGAGGGGTGGGAGAGGAGCTGTTGTAGCTAAAGAGCTGAGCTGAGGGGTGGAACTCCTCATTTTTTTTCCCAAGTTGATGAGTGCGGAGTCCTCTTCCCTCCCTGAGAGCGTCAGCACAGAGGAAAGTCACCTGATGGAGGCAGGGACACTTCTCAGTCAATCTCACCTCCAAAGGTGATGATATTCACAAATATAACATCCCAAGGTCATTTAATAGCTCACAATAATGAGTCATGTGAGAACAGGATTTTTTTTTACAACACAAAAATATGTTAAAAGCAAATACTGCCAAAGTTTTAATATGGGTTTAAGCCAGACCCTGAATTTCATTTCTGCTTTGCCCCTCCAAGTGTATCAGAGGGAAGCTGTGTTTGCTGACTGGAACGCTGGGTTATTCCTGCAGTGCTGGGTGGGAAATAAATGAGCCTTTCTCCAAACCCGTTTCCCAAGCTGAGTTTCATGCAGGGCACGGTCAAATGCACATTGGGGCTGGAAAAGGACAGGCAGGAGCGTGGAGGGACCACCTGCTCTGCTTCAGTCCGGTCTGGAGCCGAGGAAATCCAGATTAATTGTATTTGTATTTACAGGAATAACAGATCTCACCAGCTCCAGGGCTGGGACAGAAGACAGAAATCAAAGAATTCCAAGCGTAGAGCTGGGATATGATGCTTTCAGGACAGTTTCAAGTAAATTGCTGTGAGTTTCCAGCCTTGACATTTCAAAGGACGGAGAGGGAAGTCCAGTTCAATGCTCAAAAATCCAGAGAGGTGGCCTTGCCTCTACCTCTGATGGCTGCCAGTGCTAGGGTTTGTTGGAATTGCTTTAAATTGGGGAAGCGATGAAAGTGAGTTATTTCAGAGCCTGGAAACGCTGTAAAGCCACAGCATTTTGATTCTTTGTCAAAGAGCACTGCAAGTGTGAGTGTTCCTGGTAAAAACAACACGAGAAAATGATGGTTTGGGCTGTGGCCTCTTCTGTACGCCAATGTATCAAACAAGGTACTTCCCTTTGGGTGGAAAAACTCTGTTTTTAGTGGAGTGGAGGAAAACCTTTGGAAGCTGTGCCTGGCACAGCCTTCATTAAATTAAATTTAAGCTGATAACTTCAGCGATGCGACCTGTATTTTATATTTCTGAGAACACTAGCATGTGAATATTAAACATCTCTATATTCTGCCCTTTGCCTTGACAGATGTCTTGGCCGGGATTAAATTAATTGCTAAATGTCTTTTCCTGCCTGACAGCTGGGAATTTGAGGCTTCAGAGGTAAATAGGTTTTGAAGCAATCCAATAATAGGCTTACAAGGCTGAGAGGCAACAGAGCTGAAAAGTGAAAAATCAAGAGGCTGGACCATTAATACCTCCTTGAAAAGTTAATCAGTCCATGACAACAGGCTGGAGTGTAAAGAGTGGCTGTGCTGAGAGGTTTGGCAGGTCAGTGTTTTGCCCCAAGCGTTCAGGTTTGGGATGTTTATTTATGTAGTTGTATGTTGTGTGGTAAATATTTGCAGTTAATTAACTTTGCAATAAAGCTGTGAGGTGACCTGAGCAGGTTTTCCTCAAGAGAAGGGGTGAATGTCCTCAAAGTGCTCCTACAGAACTGATTGTCACTGCCCAGCAGATGTTGTCGTGTATATCCCAAATTTAGGTTCTTTTCCTGTATTTTGGTTCAGTGCCTAGCAGATGTTGTCCTGTACATCCCAAATTTAGGGTTTTTTTCCTGTATTTTGGTTCAGTGCCTAGCAGATGTTGTCCTGTACATCCCAAATTTAGGGTTTTTTTCCTGTATTTTGGTTCAGTGCCAGGGCACGATGGAGTTGCTGACTCCAAACACCCACAGGGGACAACGCCAAAGGATGAGAAGGCTGAGGGTGGCTCTCCCAAGCCTTTTCAAGGAAAATCAGTGTTGGTGGCCATGGTCTCAGGGGGGACAAGAGGAAAAACAGAACATCAGAAGGTCCTTGGTGGCTTTGGGCACCAAAGGCTGAAGAAGCCAAGGTGGTGCTGGAGAGAGGGCAGAGCTTTGGGGTTGTATCAGAAAAGGAAAGCGATGGGGAGGGTTAAAAGGTCAATGATGGATGGAGAAATTAAAACTTGGGGGTGACAAATCCACGCGATAATGTTATTTATGAAACAAAAGTAACACCGCTGAGAGCCTCCAAAGCATTTTGCACCGACTGGTGAAATACCAGTGCCCATCTGCAACAGGGGCTGCTGGAGGTCTGTTTTCCTGTTGTCTGTCTCCATGGTAATTTCGTTTCCTGAGGGCTGAAATCCATTTGTTTAATTACAAATCTTTCATTTTAATGTGGTGGTGGCTCTGCGTCCCTAATTACTCTGGCTGGTGTGCAGATGTAGAGAGACCTTTTTCCACGAAATGTCTCAAAAATTCTGGGGGTGTTCCTAAAGAAAACATTAACGTCTGGAGCGGAGCAATACTTTTGGATATGAAAGATTAAAATGAAATATTTAAGGATTCTTGTGCTTTAAAGCACACACCTGATGATGAGGAATGTGGGCAGGAGGATGTCTGGAAGCCTGGCAGTTAAAGAGATGCCACTGAAAAGTGCAAAATGAAGCCAATTTGGGCTTTTTGGTACAAATTCAGGCACATTTGTGGCCTTGAATCCCTTCCTTGTGGGCACAGTGGGAAGAGCAGCCACGAATTTCCATGGAGAGTGGGAACTTCCAGCCCTGCTGGTGCTGGGAACTGGTTTTGCCCCCACCCACCTGCAAATCCCCCGTCACGAAAGACCTTGGGGGAAAATGGGGTTGGCAGGGATGGGCTGTGGGATGAGCAGGATGGAATGGAGCTGATGGAGTCTCTGGAATTACGATGGATTCTGATGCCTTTGGCAGGCCTGGAGAAATGCCTTGGCAAACACATTTCTGTTCTGTTACCAGCTCCTAAATGGTTTCTTCAAGGACTCCTCTTTGCAGGAGTTGCAGACGAATTCCCCTAAAATTGGAATTAACTCCTGGTTTGGATAGGGCAGGAAAGGAAAGGGGGTAGGAATTTCATGAGGGAAGGGGGTAGGAATGGGCTCTGGGATCGCTGCCACTGAAGGAGGAGATTGTAAAATTTATTATTATTATTATTATTATTATTATTATTAAATCTTGTAATTTCCTGGCAGATTGTGGCCACGGTGCGGTGATTTCCTTGTTATTTGAATAACTTCCCAGGTGAATCTCTACTTATTCTATTTATCACGTCCTTCTATGGAAAATACTGGCAATTATGGAAAACAGCCTTCAAAATGAAAGAGTGAGCCTTGTGAATCTTAATTGATTCATAATTAAGTGTGGTTCAGATGTTATTCCCAGAATAATTTGCCTTGTTTTAAGTATGGTTTAAGATTTTTTTTTTTTTTAATAGGAAAAATTATGAAGGAAATCTCTCTTTAGGGATTTCTGAATCTGGTCATATTTTCTTTGGTAATTTCTACCTGCTTGGATCTTTCCTGTGAATATCCAGCTTGGATGGGGCTTGGGATTGTGGCAGGTGTCCCTGACCATGGCAGGGGGTTGGAATGGTGATAAGAGATAAGAGATCATCATAAAGAAATGATCTTTAAGGTCCCTTCCTACCCAAACCATCCTGTGATTCCATGAACAGCATTGGGAATGTTAGAAAAGTGAAGTCTTGGAGGTAAAACCAAAGGAATCAACACTTTAAATGTTGAATGATGACGAATTGTTGGCTTTCTCTTCTGGATTTGTCTCCGTTTGATGACGTTGAGCACACCACAGCTCTCTTTAGACAGCTTTTGTGCAATATTGAATTCCCAAGGTGTCCAGCTCTGCCCTCAGCTCTCCAGGGAGGTTTCTGGGGAGCCTTGAGCTCCCTGTTTGTGCAGCTCTGACCCCCCCAGCCCTGATGCTACAGGGTTTGTGTCTCAATCCGTGCCAGCGGAGCTGAACTAAGCACTTTGTGTCAGACAAATCCAATTTCCAGGCCTTGATGGGTTTTCCCTCCACACCCCTCTTTCCCGCCGCTGTTTTCCTGCGTGCCTGCACTCCCTGACTCGGGCTGCAGGAGATTGATCACCTCTCCTGTCCCTGCCTCAAACACCTCTCTTGGCCACCTGAACGGTGCAGGTTGTGCTTGTCTTGCTGGTGCCTTCCAGGGAGGGAAACAAATGAGGGACAGAGCCCGACCAGCAGCCACGGAGGTCGGGAAACATTTGTTTTCCTTCTGCCAGGAGGAGCAGCTGCACCCCCAGATTTTTCCAGGACAAAATCTCCTGGAAAGCTCCTGTTGCCCGCGCAGCCTTTCTGATAAAATTGTTTTCTTTATGTACCAGGAGTTTTCCCACACTTTAAGTATCAGCAAATGGTTTGTTTTCATATTTTCATGGAGGAGGAGAGAGCTGACAGACTGTTGGTCTGACCAGTGTGTTGGAGGGGTGGCAGCTTCACCCTCCAATCCACCGATCCCTTTGGAATTCTATAAAATATGAAAGATGTAGATAAAGTCTCTTCTTTTCCGGCACGACTCAGTGTGTGGGAGCAATCCTTTCCTGTCTCCATTCCACAAGCTCCTTCTGTCTGGTGTGCATCCCGTGGTTTCATGTGGCCATCCTGAGAGCAGGAGGTGGAGCCTGTCTTAATTAAACCCTTGGAAATGAAGGAAGGGCAAAAGTAGCTTCCATTTTATACACAGGGAGTTTGTTGATGCAGAATCCCAGATTCATTTAGGTTGGGAAAGGCCTCCAAGATCGAGTCCAAGCTGTGCCCAAAGCCCACCTTGTCCCCAGCCCAGAGCTCTGACTGCCACCTCCAGGGATGGGCATTCCAAACCTCCCTGGGCAGCCCCTTCCAGTGTTTAACAACTTTTCCAGGAAGAAATTCCTGCTGAAGTCCAACCTGAACCTCCTCTGGTGCAGCTTGAGGCTGTGTCCTCCTGTCCCTTGTAGACCTTCCCTGCACAGCAGGGGAAAATTAAACCCAGCAGGAAGGAATTCAATGGCACCAATGTGCCTGAAATTTGTACCAAAACCCAGGCCATGAGTTATTCTGGAGTGGAGAGCGGCTGGAAGCAGACATTACTGGAAGCAGTGAGTTACTTGTGTCAATTAAAAATATTGTCCAGCCTTATTTTTTTTTTTCCTGCGGAATTCGGCCTAAAACTGTCATTCCCATCCTTAATTTCCCCTTTGGCTCTGCCTTAGGAGCCAAACATTGCCGTGCCAGGGCTTGATCTCATTGCGCTATTAGGAGACTGCAAGGAGAACAGGGAGCCGTTGAATTTTCTTCAACAAAATGCCATCTTTTCCCAGTTTTCCCGTGCTTTTCTCCAGGATTTCAGCTGGTTGAGCCTCCAGCTCTGTGGCAGGCAGCATCTGCTGCCAGCCTGGAGCTCAGGGAGGGCTGGCTGGGGAGCAGGTACTGCCGTTCCCTGCCCTGCTGGGAGGGAGATTCAATTTTGGCCATCTGGCTGCTGTCTCTTAAGAGCAGGGAAAGAAGTCAAAGACCTGAGAATTGGCAGCTGGAGGGGCTGGGAAGTGGATGTGTGGCTGGGAGTGGAAAATGGACTTTGCAGAACTGCTTTCTGTGCTAACCAGAGGATTTTTTTTTTTTTTTTTTCTTCTTGCAGGCAGCAAAAAGCCCCTTTTTTTCGGGTTTTGTTTTGAGTTTTTCATGAGCTGCTGTGGAATGTTTGGGTTCTACATTGTTTTGCCATTTTGGCTGAAAGAGGAAGCTGTGCTGCCTTTTCTTGATGTATAATTGCACACTCTGTTTTAAAAATGGTGAAGAAAAACCCCCACCTTGCACTGATTGAAGTATTTTTCTATCCTGTGTGAGAACGTGCAGAATTCCACACTTGGATGCTATATTTCATTCCAGTGGATCCTCTGTTGGGTTGTATCAGATGCAAAAGGAAGGGATTGAGAAAAATTAGTGATTTTTTTTTAGGGTAAAGCAGGTGGAGCATGGCCTAGGCAGGCAGAGGGTACTGATGCAGTTAAATCATGCAGATAAATTATGGTTCCCCTGTCCATCATTTAATAAGAGGCATTTCCCCTCCATTTCAAGCTTTGATTGGGTAGCTAAGACTAAAAAATCAAAACTGGTTTCTACCACTGTCAATTATGATAATGGACCTTTGTCTTTTGCCTCTTCACAGATCAGTAGCAATTTATCATCCGCTTAATTGCATACAAAAAAATTCTGTTCCGCCTGGAGTTAACCAGGAAAGCAGATCCTTCCCTTTGATCCTGGGGATATGAGCTGCAGTGGGGAATTTTCCCGGCCTTCTCCTGCCTCAAAGCCAGACCTCACCCCATGACTCACTTGCTTGAAATGAGCACTGCTTAAACAAAAGAGAAATTAGAGTCAGGAGGGGCCCGTGTGAGGATGATTCACAATTCATAGGAAAAATCGCCTCGTCATTTAGCGATATCAAACCAACGTGTGCATCCGGATCTCTTTGGCTCCAAACTCTTCCCTGGTGAATAATTGCATCCTTCCAGCTTTTGCACTTCTTTCACTCTGCAATTTCCAGGGCAGATGTCCCTGGAGGAAAAGCTGCTGCTCAGCTCCGTGCTCTGCTAGTTAAAGGTTACCAAATGCTGGTTAGGAAGTTCACCAGAAGAGACAGAAAAGCTTTTCTGGGATGTGGGAGAGGGATGTGAGGGGTGGGATGGCATTCTGTAGGGACAGAGGGGGCCAGGTCTGGGTGATACCTTTGCAGATCCCAGCTTGAGGTCACGTCTGGAAGCTGAGGCACTGAGGGAAGCAACAGGAGGAGAGTTTTATCTGTGGGTGCAGGCACAGCATCCTGGAGTATCCACCTCCATCCTCCCAGGCTCCTCAGATGTGTCCAGAGCAAGCATTTTTCTCCTTACACTGCACATCTGAAGGTGCTGTGTGTTCACTCTGGGGGGATCACGTGGATGTGTCCACGCAAACACTCCTGAAAATTCCCTTTGTCCTTTCCAAAGGTCCCTGCTGGGCTGTGACAAGCCCCTGGCACAAACTGTGGATGAGTCTCTCCTTATTTTTACAAAAGCCTCAATCCTGGTACCATTTTCCATCTGAGACTGAAAACTTGGGTTTTCTGAGGAGATCAAACCCCAGGGCAGTCTCTGTGGAAGGGAAACTTTTCCCATTTAGCTCAACCTGGAGCTGCGAAAAAGTGCTGGGAAACTTTTCTCATTTAGCTCAAGCTGGAAGTGCAAGGAGTGGCCAGATGCCAGCTCATAAACACCAGAGGTACCAAGTGAATAAAAAACCCACCCTGAAGCAGAGAGGATGTGGAATTACAGAGCCAGGCACTTCCAGGTGGGAATCCAGGAGCTCTGGGGCTGCAGGGAAGATGGACAGGAGCTGAGTGCCTCCCCCAGAGCCCCCAGCACTGAATTTTACAGCCTTTTGTGATGCCAGGGAATTTCTTCCCACCAGGCTGATCCACTGGAATGAAAACCAGGGAATGGCTCCTTGGAGAGTGGGAGGGGAGATGCAAAGTGCATCGATGTGAACAGATTAAAGACCTGCCAGCACATACTGATTCTGCAGCTGATGTTAAAGGAAATAGAGATGATAAAAATTTGATCTTATACATGAATATAATTTTAAGTGGGTTTATCCAGTAGCAGACCGCAGGCAGGGTTTGCTTCAGCCTCTAGGTCAACAAAAGCCTTCAGCTTATATTAACACACATGAAAAAAAGAGCTTTATTAATTTAGGTGGTTATTATGTGTTAGAGAGTGTCCAGGGAAGAGAATGGAGCTGGGAAGGGGCTGGAAAACCAGGAGAGGCTGCGGGAGCTGGGGAAGGGGCTCAGCCTGGAGAAAAGGAGGCTCAGGGGGACTCTTCCTCTTCCTTGTCTAGAGTGAAAGTGGCTTCTGTAGATTAAAAAAAAATAAAGAAAGGAAAACCAGAAAGGACCAAGAAACATAACATAAATTATTTTTAAAAGTGGGTGATTTATTAAAAAGAAACTGAGTGGCTCATCTTGCCCCGTGGCTCNTCCCAGGGAACAGGGACAGGAGGAGAGGGAACGGCCTCAGGGGAGGCTCAGGTTGGACATCAGCAGGAATTTCTCTACGGAAAGGGTTGGAAGGGGCTCTCAGGGAGCTCTGGAGTGCCCATCCCTGGAGGTGTCCAAGGTTCCTTGGACAGGGCACTCAGTGCTCTGGTGGGGATTCATCACAGCTTGGACTCAGTCTGGGACAACTTTTCCAAGCTGAACATTTCTCTGTGCCCCCTGTGGATGAGGCTGTCCAGACAGACCCTGGGCTTTGTTTCCTCAGCCCAGCTGGCTTCAAGCCCTGCTCCAAGTGAACATTTCCTTGAGCAGCAGCCTCTGTGCCCTCTCCCTTCCCAGCCATAGAAACCCTGCCTATAGCTCATGAAATATGAAAGCTCCCATCTCTTATTCATGGCTGCTGAAAGTTGCTCAGCAGCAGTCTTCAAACACACCCCAGCAAGTACCTCACTCTACAATTTATGTGACAAGGAATGACATGCAAACGTCTTTGAAAGTTAAGTATTTGTGTTAATTATTGAAGGGAGACATTCCAAGTGACAGACTGGATGAATGCTCTCCGGAAAGCCTCCGGTCTTGTGGTGAGGAAAAGGAGACTTAGGGAAGCTCTGGGAAATATTTAACTCTGGAAGTTGTCGTCATTCCAACCCCCCTGCTGTGGCCAGGGATGCTTTACACTGTCCCAGGCTGTCCCAAACCTTGTCCAACCCGGCCTTGGACATTGCCAGGGATCCAGGGGCAGCCACAGCTTCTCTGGAATCCCATCCCAGCCCCTCACCACCCTCACAGGGAGAAATTCCTTCCTAATGTCCAACCTAAATCTTTATTCAGTTTAAAAATTTCCTCTTTCCCGTCACTATCTGCCCATGGAAAATCCCTCTCCCTCTTTTTCACGAGCCCTGTTCAGGTACTGGAGGTCACACTAGGGGCTCCTTGGATTCTTCTCTTTTCCAGGACAACCCCAGCTCTCCCAGCCTGTCGCCAGACCAAAGGTGCTCCAGGCCGAAAAAAATCACCCCACTAAGGTCATTCCTTTCAGTCCATGGGATCTGTGCTATATTTATAAATATTGGAGTTTAGGGCTCCCCTTCCAGTTGGTCTGAGGGTGTTTATCACCACATTTCAATGAAATGTGAAACACAGGAGTGAACAAATCTCCCCAACCCTCCTTTCCAAATCTGTGTAACCTTTTTGTTTCAAAGGTCTTATCAGCTGCTATTAGAATCCTTTACAAATAATTCCATGTGCTACTACGCCGATTAAGCTTCATACCTTTTTTATTCCAGTAGGCTGGAATATTCCCAGAAATAATAGAAAAAAAAAAAAATTAGAGCAGGGGGAGATCTTGAATGGTAAAATTTCCAACTCTTACAGCTCTTTTTTTTTTTTTTTGGAACTCATTTGAAAATCTCCCCTCTCGCACCACGGCAGCTCCTCCCTGACAGGATCTGTAGCATTTTTCGTGTCATCCTCCTCTGTGGCAAAGGCAAAATTGTGTCTTTCAGGGAAAAAAACATCCACTGGACATGAGAACTCTTTCAGGCTTTTGTAGGAGCACAACAATCCAGGGAACAGGGGAAGATGCCACGGGGAACGTGATTTTCAAACTGATTTTTTTTTTTTCCGCTTCAGTGCTTTGAGTGAGTTTGTTCCCTTAATTTGATTTGTTATGTGCTTGTCGTAGCTTGAAGCCTGGCTCTCAACAATTGTAGGAATAGCAAGGCCATGTCAAGTAATTTTCTGCTTTAATTTCAAAATATAACTTCTTTTATCTGCTGGCGTTTGGTGATAAACATCAATATCGTCATCAAGACCCCTCACAAGATAATGGTACGTGTGATAATAATTTAAATTCTGTAGGATTTATATGGAAAATTGATTGAGGGATGACACTGTACAAGATTAGCCTGAGTCCTTACTTCGTGTTTTCTAATTAAGCAGTTTTCATTGCTGAATGAAAGCAATGAAAAGGCTCCTCTACACAAATTTTTATCAAGATTCACTGTCAGTTTTTCTCCCTGAATTTTCTTCCTGAATATTAGAACTAAATCAATATTTTTGATCATCCAAGGAGCTATAAATATATATATATATATGTTTTTATATAAACCCACTAATGGAAGTGCCAGAATTTGTGGTGTTGTTCTCTCTAAAAGCAATCTGATAATTTGATTTATTTAGAGTTTTTCAAGGAACTGAAGTCCCTTCGTTCTTCATTCTTGAAAACGTCTGTGTTTCTACATCCCTAAATAGAATTTCTGTGTGTTTATGACTCTAATGCACTTTTTTAGTCACTGACTCTTTAAAAAAGGGAACAAACCCAGATGTTTGGTCTCCTGGGCATCCATTGTTGATATTTTATTGTACTTGTAGAGGCAATGAAAATGTCTATAAAAAAAGTGTTTGCAGCTTCCCACACTGATAATTTTTGGGGAAGTGTGAGGCAGCGTCATCTTTTCTGATAGCTGGCCTAGTGAGATTGATTTATAGATATCCAGAGAAAACATGATGGGGCAGCATTTGGAGATATTTAAATATTAGGACCTATTTAGGCTGAAGTGGTGGAACATACCCTGGCTCCTGTTATCCGGAGGAATTTTAGCAGATGTGAGAGATTTATTCTGGCCACAGAATTCTTGTGGGTTTCAAGGTGAGGTTTTTCGTGTATTTCAATAAAAATAAGGCTTCCCAAAGGGTTCAGGCTGACCCAGGAGAATGAAATGCTGGATTTTCTCAGCCATGAGCACAGATTGTGCCAGGAAAACCTTTCTCCACACCAATTTTGCCATGGGCTGGAAGCTGGTGTGTGCACTTGGACTCTGTCAGGAATTGTAGCTCCTGGGGAAGTCTCTGCGTGTTTGGAACATCACTCAAGGAAGGGACTCCATATTTTTTTGACGTGCCCAAATCCCACATTTGTCAGTCCTAAAACTTTTTAAATTTCTGGGTGTTCTGTGCATACCAGCTTTTAGGGGAGTCTCCCATGGGACATTCCCATTTGTGGCTTTCTCAGGACATCCCTAAATCCCCAAATCTGACTTTGCGCTGAGTACGGTGGGAGACGAGAATATTCCCTGGTTGGATGGCTGATTCCTTGTGTTTAGGAGCTCCAGTATAAACAGTTCAACTCCACCTACCTCAATTTACCTTTTGTGTCTTTAGCATTAATTATCATTATTAATTTTTAACTTATGCCTTCTGGATAATTACCGAAAATCATGGAAGGGTTTGGGTTGGAAGGGACCTTGAAGATCACCTTGATCCCTCCACGGGCTGGGAACTTTCCACTAGGTCAGGCTGCTCCAAGCCCCCTCCAATCCAATTTCCATTATAATCAGTATCAATCTCAGTTATTCCATATCCAGGGAGTTACTGGAATCCCAACAAAAGGATCAGTCTTTACTCACGTTTCTTCCTTTTCCATTGAACAAAAGCTCCTCAGTGCTGTGCTGGCTTTCAATAAGGAATGAAGCTCCAATTGTCTGTGAGTAGCTGATATATCAATTTAAATATATTTGGCCATTAATTAAGTCCCCTTCTTTTTGCATGCAAATGGATTTCTCTCCGGGGACTTAATTACAGAACAAATTTCAAGCTAATCTATCTTTGCCGTCCAATGCAATATTGTGCAATAAAACCCACTCTCAAAATGAAGCTGCTCCTATTTAATGAATTGCTATCAAATTTTTCTAAACAATTTGGCACAATCCAGTTAAACAAAACCAGGAATCAGCCTAAAACTGACTTCTAAACATCCCAGTGCGGTGGCTCTGGTTGATAGGATTGCACAAGGATTTGGTAGAAGAGACGATGGATTGGGAGATGATTGCATAAATTTTTGAAAGGGCATATTGAAATCTGGATTTAATCTGGATTTTTTTTTTTATATTATTGACTGTAGGGATAATTTTTCCATGGAAACAGATTAAAGCCCATGCTCAAAACTTATATATTTATTTTTTTTTTTTTAGTTCTACTATATCTATCTTTTAAAAAAGTAAATCTTCCAATAATCCTTCTATTCAAACTGATAGTGATTATTTTTCTAAGGACATGAATATCCTTTCTCTAGGAATTCCTCCTCTCCTGGAATGAGGACTAATTTATTCTGTATCCTTGATCCTGCAAAACCTTATCCATGTACTTATATTTAGTAATGTTAGGAATAGCTAGGCCGGGTGAGACTTTACTTTCTGACTCATCCAACTTCTTTTAAAGACAGAGTTTGGGTGTCCTTAATTGATATCAAACCCACCTCATTCTTGGCAAGAATCTTGTAGTCTGGAAGGAAGTTGGGATGAACGTGTATATTTTTAATTCTTTTGAAGTATTCTGATGTTGTCTAACAGTGATTATTGGCGTGAGGAACGCAGTGGTGCAGGGCTGGTGCAAAACCCTTCCAAGCCCCAGGAACGCCACCAGCCATTCCCATTCTCCACCTCCCCAGCCCAAAGGACAAGGAAATATCAGAGCTGCTGTTCTGGAGAGGTGACAGGACGAGCATCCAGTGTCAGTGCAGTCCCTTCTGTCACAATCTGGATGTATCTGAGCTCACTGGAAAACCTTTTTCCACCATCTGATTTATTTTGGCTCTGAGCATTGACCTTTAGGCAACTTTATTAAGTGGAATCACTTTCCATTTGCTGCTGCTTTTTAACAGCTTTCTGTTTTACTTGCTTTTTCCTCCCTGGCAAAGGTTAAGTGGAGGTGACCCCAATCACATTTCCCTCATTCCCCACTTCACTCTGTCCCGGCACCTCTCCCCTCCAAGGCAGGATTTATCATTGCTGATCTCANGGAGAAGAGGAGGTTGTGTGGAGATGTCAGAGCAGCCATCCAGTGTCTGAAGGGGCTTAGGGGGAAGCTGGAGAGAGACTGACTGCTCATTAGAAACTGTTGTGATGGGAAAAGGGGGAATGGATTGACACTGAAAGAATGGAACTTCAAGTTGGAGATGTGGATGAAATTGTTCCCTGGGAGGGTGGGGAGGGGCTGGGATGGAATTCCCAGAGAA